>OY730481.1:50392005-50447005 GCA_963422695.1 Xylophagus ater | reverse complement strand
CAGTTGTATCCCATTTTTAACTCTTACAGATCTTTACTTTACAAAATATAAAAAGTTAAAATTGTATCAACTGGACGCCAAAATGGATAAACGAGGCACAGCCTCTACTCTAGAAGATATATGAAAAGTAGAGAATTATATTGACTCCAGCTCGATACGTGATAAGACATAGGAACTATCGTCCAACCTACTGAAAGCAAAGAAATTTCACTTGAAAAAAATAAATCTAATATATTTACGTATCAATTCCAGGTCGGATTGTGCTACGGAATAGAGCCCATACCGGCTTATGATCTGATGATATTATACTAGGAACTGAATCATATGCAAGACACTCAACGGGCGAAGATTGTGTTTGAGATAGAAATTGTCCACCGATAGTACTGCCTCGTCTAACAGCAATTGATAATGATTTATATTTATATAGAATCCGATCAGTATAAGCTGGTGCCCTTTGTTTACTGGACGTATCGAAATGTTGTGTTCCAGGATCATACTGAAAGAAAATTCAAAATTATTTTGTATGCCGTTTCCATTTTTACTATTAGGTATTTGAATTAATTTTTAGTGTTTATTTAAAACAGCCGACATTCTACATCTGATGCAAGTATGGGATACACTTATGCAAAGTTTAGTTAAACAGAAAGGGAGAAACAATCATCCTACTAATTTTGTCGGCTTCTGCATTTCTTATTTCCCCATCTGATTTTTGATCTGCCAGACATTTTCTCTACATGAATCATACTCCTTACATCTGATAGCCATCCTACATCCTATATGGTCCATCGTTAGCTATATATCGTTTTCCTCATCTTTCCGGTGTAACAAATTAATTCCATCCATGATCAAAGAAAAAATTCTTCTTCTTCTTATTTCCATGAAGCGATTCTAACGTCTTCAGAAGCTTTGAAGTGCTGTTCAGAAGGGTCTCATGGCAAGTAACGATCGAAACAAGTGATAGATTTAGATGGTGTAATGCCTGATAAAAAAATATGGCATATGAGTCGAAACATTCCATCTAAATGCTTCTAAAATTTCCTCCACAGATTTTTTATTGTGTGGTCGAGCATGTTACCAAAACCACCTTATTATTATGCCATTTTACATATTCTAATCGTTTTTCTTCGAAGATTCACTTGTCACTGCTGTCATCAGTGTTAACTGCTTCACACGAGATTTCAGGTGATTTCATTCTTATACGGAACAGCCACGAAACTTTATTGTCGCTGTCACACGTTTAAAACAATCAGACAACACTCGAAATTAATTCAAATTCATATACAGTCAAGTCTCCTATAACGCGAAGCAAAAATTAAGACAACTCTACTATAATGCGGTCTCTTTAGAACACATTTTTGGTACAAGAACATTCCAACAACTTAAATGGCTTGAAAAATTTATCTATGGCAGTACTTATTCGATGTGTAAAATTTTTGTAGTTGACACTAATGAGGTATTCCCCTGCATTTTAAAGGTATTGATCATTCTTCTTCAGAGTGACACACCCATACACTTACTGCAAATTTACAGGATGGTTACAAAGTCTAAGAAAAAAAGTACTCCTTGCACAATATCAAATTTCAAGGAGAACAGGCCTCAACTAATGTTGAGACTACCAAAAAATTTAAAATAAAGCTCACTCAAATTATCGATAAAGGGGGATAGATCAGATTTTTAATGCTGACGAGACAGCATTGTACTGGAAAAAACTTCCATCTCGGATCTATATTTCACAAAAATGAAAGGCGGGCTTCAGAGTTTAAAGCAAGGCTGTCCAACCAGCGGTCCGCGGGTCGCATGCGGTATCAATGCGGCCCGAAAATATTCAAAGTTACTAAAACATATCCATTTTTCGGAATGATTTGTGTGTTGTGTGAGCTCTCGTGTTAAAGCTGCCAAGTGACAAACAACAGAAACAGGAACAGAACAGAAGGATCTTTCATTCTGTAGTAAATTCTCTTTCTGTTTGCGTTGCTCGCTCAGCTACACTATTCTGTTGTTTGTCATCTAGCGGCTTAAGTAAAGAATGAAACATACTAAGTGTAAAATTAGAACAAACATATTGGAACACCTTGAGAACTGCCTGAGAATTGCAACCAAGTCAATCGAATCAGATATTGACGCTTTAGTTTCTCAACTTCAAAGCCAGGTAACACATTTATTTTATGATATGGATTTATACATAGTAATAAAATAGTAACTTGTGGCCCAAAACACCATGTCTTCTTTCAATGTGGCCCAGGGAAACAAAAAGGTTGGACACCCTTGGTTTAAAGCTTCTAAACAACGTATGTGTAGCAATCGATCAGAAAGTTTGTTAATAAAATCTATAATAATAAATTGTTCTTCAACTCGTCGAGCTTCCAAAAATATTAAGATGTCTCAGTTGCCTGTATTTTGGCGAGCTAATAAAAAAAAAGCATGGATGACTCAAGAATTATTTAAGGATTTATAATTGCTTTATTCCGCAAACAGAAAGCTATATAATTCGTTTCAAAGTTTTATTGATTCTTGATAACGCTAGTATAGTCGTAGTAAGGCCCTGAATCACCCAAATTGGAAAATTGTTTATCTTCCTCCTAACTGCACTTAATTGATACAGCCGCTGGACGAAAGTCATCCGACCTTTCAAAATGTACTACGTACGTCATTTTTTCAAGCCATTTTCAACAGATTAGAAAACTATGGAAGGTAAAACTCTTCTTCAAGGTTGGAAAGAATTTTCTATTTTAAATTGCGCTTCGAACGATCTCGTTAGCTTGTGTAGAAATTAAACTGTCAACACTTACTTAATGCATGTTGGAGGCCCCCTTTTGCCTTAAATGGTTCAAAAGGGAAATCAATATTTCAGCTCCACTTATAGAAATAGTAAACATTGCTTCGCCTTTGAGCAGGAAACGATTTGCAGACATAAACCATGAAGATATATAGATTAGATTAGATTAGATTTTAGGGTGTTCCTGTGCTGCGACCTTAAGATCAATTGTACCCCCTTTTTTTTGGTGCAATAGTTAGGTTAACCTCCCATTCTACAGCACCTCCTTCAGGCCTATTTCTCTTAGGAATTTTAGTATCCGGAGGGAAGATATTTAGAAGAACTACTTTGGGAAGAGAGTTTAAATGAGGAGGAATTGGTGGAATTACACACAACTTGATAATTTTAAGAATGCAGTTTTTATATAGGTCTGAATAAGTCTGATTTATCTACAATTTACTTATTTCTGAGATTCTATTAAACACGGTACGAATTCATTTAATTTCCGGTTACGGTTTCCATATAATGCGTTACGAATCAATCGCGTTTATAGTGAGACTTGGACTGTATATCAAATAGATTAAGTTGAATTATTTAAATACATACTTTATATGTCGGTGGAAATGTTATATTAGCTTCCATAAAACCTTTAAAAGCAGCACCATCCGCCAATACCGAAGATAATTGATCTGTATGCATATACCCGTGTGGTAGATGTGATGGTAATGGAAATTTTGTATTTTCAATCCATTTAAGTAATTTCTCTCTTGGTTCACTCAAACGAAAATTTAAATCTCCACACCAAAAAACACTATCAAAATTTTGTGTTACATCTTTATTTTTATAACGCATCGATAAATTCCGTGGTAAATCGAGAGCATTAATAATTCGTTTAACATCTTGTACACGTTCTTTGACTTTCTGTTGATGTGCAGTTAAATGTGATGTTACAAACAGCATTGATGTACCAAATAATGCAAATGATATTGCAACAGCACCTTTTGTACGAAATGCTGTTCCCGGTCGTACAGACATACTAGAATCTTCGGGTAATGAACAAAACCAGATCAAATCACGTCTTAAAAATATTGCTAAATGTAATGTTCCTAAACTGGCGGCATGTAATAGAATATGCGTTGGTCCGAGTGTCTCTTGTAATATAACTTCCCATTCAAAACGTTCTGAACATGATTCTTGTGTACCAATTGCTAATAAATCTGGAACATGTTCAACGCCTGTTGGTAAAATGAAATCATTCATTTGTCTAGAAGAGAAATTCTATATTATTCTATATAAGGAATAACTTTTTAATATTATATATATATATCTGAATTACTTGGGCGGAATTTGTCCGTTCATATTCCATGTACCGACAAAAATTCTAATCTCTTTTGTTGGTAATACTCGTGTTAGTTCTCCTAATCCAAGTAAAGAATTTACAGCCAAACGTCCAGCAAGATAATTTCTAAAATATATAAAAAATGTTGATACAATTATTTATTATTAATTAAGCTAGCCATTAGATGTATCAAAAAGTTCTCTATGCCTTTGAAAAATATATATAAATCACCTCAACAGCCGACTTGGACTCTACATTCATGTAACACATCATAACGGCTGACGAGATGTGGGTTTATGAGTTTGACATGCAAACTCTAGCCAACAAGCTTGGAAATGGTGTTTCGATAACGAGCGGAAAGCAAACAAAAAATATCAGCGTCACTTGAAAATCATCATGTTGATTGTTTCCTTTGACTGTTGTGGTGTTATCCAGACGAGATTCTTTCCGGCATGGTAAACAGTCAACAGACAATATTATCTGAGAGTTATGAAGCATTTGAGAGAGAATGTTTGCCGCCAGGGTAGGCATTATGTACGGCGACAGGCGATTATCGCTTCTTGCCTTCCGGGATTTCGCCGCAAGGTGATATTGCCGCATATTGATGAATTTGAGGTGACAGCTTCCATAATGCTGAAATATGTGGCGATCACCTTCAAATAGATTATAGGCGATAATCGCCTGTCGCCGTACATTAGGGTGGTCCTTATTTTTCAACTTTGCAAAAGTCTACCTCGCACCCCTCAGTCTTGTTCCAATTAACAAAAAAACGATATACAAGTATACCAAATTTTAGTTCAATCGGACAACTGCAAGGCGACCCTCATCGAGCTTGAAAAATGTTTTTTAATAATTCGTGGGGTCGCCTGAATGTTCCCACATAAATTTCTTTAAGAAGAGAAATAAAAATGGTTGATATAGGGAAGCGTCGTTGGGAATACTATGTTCCAACTTCAAGGCGAATGCGGGTCGTCTTAAACTTGTCCGATTGAGCAGAAATTTCGCATAGCCTGTTTTTTTAGTCATTGACGCAGGATTAGGAAGTTGGGAGCTTAACTTCCAAAAAATTTCATACAGCTAAGTGCCACCCTACCGTACATAATGCGTACCCTGATTTGTGAAAAAACAATTCTTGAATTTTGCACCGATAATGTGCCGCGTCCGACACATCAATGGTTATGAACTTCATACGTGTTCATATGACATATCAATTAAATCGTGATACTAGTAACGACATCTATTATTAAGTATCGAGCATTATAGAACTGATACAACAAAGTTTATCAACTTAACAAAAACTTATTAGAATGTTTATGCCATGCTACCACAGTTTTAATTACCTTTGTCTTGCTTTTTCTGTTGGAATTAAATTAAGTACTTGAGCTGCCATTAAAGATTGACGTGCTAAAGAATCCATACTAGCAGCAAGAGGTCGATGTATAGCTTGAATACCTTCATGTGATTTGGAACGTGAATTTTGTGCATTAATTTTTACATCATTTTTAGCAACTGATATATTTGGTGATGATGAATGTTGTTCATCAATACAATTGCCAACAATTTGTCCACCACCACCACCATTAATATTACTACTAATACTATCAAGTACTTTATTACCCGATAATATGGATGATGATGGTGGTGGTAAAAGTTTTAATCTTAATCTTGAACGACATGCAGTTATTGCTATCGAACGTGGTTGTTGCTGTTGCTGTTGCAATATATCAACAGAACTTGGACAACTTTGTACAGATTTTATTGATGGTGAACTATTTTCTGAGTTTCTTTGTTTACCACCACCATTAAATGGTGTATCCGGTGCACTATTAGATTCTAGATTATTATATTTGATTTGTTGTAAATTTGTATTAATTGGATCTGGTAATGAATTATAACGAACACTAACTGGCGGTGGTGGTGTATGGGTTTTTTCATCAATTGAACAACATAAACTAAATCGATTACTAAAACGATTATTATTATTATTATTATTATTATTATTATTTTTATGTAATTTACATTTATAACATGGAATCTGTTCTGTTGTTGTTGAGTTTATTGTATTGCTATTATTATTGCTAATACTATGATTCTCGTGGACTTTTTTACTACGTTTCGATGGTGAACATTTAGCAAAACTGATATCTACATGATGATGATGCTTATTAATACCATCACCATCACCATCACCACCTGCGTCGCCACCGCCACCACCACCACCGCCATCATCATCACAACTAGACGAATCTATTGAATCTCGATTTTTTTTAATTGGTTGTGGTTCAACTTTTCTTGAACGTTTTGTTAGAAAACCAAATATTGTAGTTTTTGGCCGATTTGATGAACGTTGCTCCTCATTTGTTTGTTTATCCATTATAGAGCAACGCGTTTCCCAAACGGAATACTTTTTTTTAAAAAGAATCCTGGAATTTTTTCGAAACTACAATTTGGTTATTTTAGCTAAATAAAAAAAAAAGAAAAAGAAATTGATTAACATATTTAAGAGTTATAAGAAAAGACAAACAAATAAATCAAAAAATATCGTAACCCAAAGGCACATCACATTATACGACTTAATACAACTTCTATACGACTTTCTACTAAAGTGTCCTAAAATTCACTCAAGATTTGAATTTAGCGCCATTTGTGCGGTAAAGTGTTGCCCAACGAAAAACAAAAGACAAAGTGACAACTGACAGTTCAGGGTTATTAAAAAATAGAGCGCTACAAGCGAAAGTAGAACGCGTTTTTATTGTTGAGCAATATTTTAGAAATAATGAATCCTGGTCATGGAATTTCCCGTTTTGGTGATCAGAATTGGCCGCCCAGATCATCTAATTTGGGTTTTTTTGAAGTCTAAGGTTTATACCAACAAGCCTACGACCACCCATACCTTGAAGGAGGAAATTGAGCGCTGTGTATCAACGAAATTCAACTACATTTATGCAATTACGGAAAACGGTCATGGAAAAAATTTCAACAAAAAAATCCGTATGTGCCAGCAAAGCCATGAATTCGACAAATAATTGCAGAGTCTAAAAGCCCTGACAAGAACGATTCAAGATCCAGCTATGAAATAAGAGCTACAATCACATTTCTGGTATAGGAAGATTGCTCAAACTCAAGTGAATCAACAACAAAAAAAGATAGGCCGAACTCTGGTCGAAGATAATTTTGAAAAAAAAAGAATTAGGATACGAAACTTTAAGAAGTTAGCCAAATCGTTACCTATTAAATTAGGGAGAAGATGAGATATGTGGTTTATGCTACGACCTTTGGAATAGATAAATCTAACTGATAAGTTGCACAAGATATACGAAATCTGAGCTTTGCACTCAGCAACCACTATAGACTTCACAGCAGCAATAAAGTAGATGATGTAAAACTAGTGCCTCGACTAGTCTCAAACCTGGGTTTTGTAATAGAGAAAGTTTGCTGAATCACATATAAACTCTGGGCCACATTGGAAGAAAACATGGTCTTTTGTGCCACAAGTATATTACTATAGCTGACGAAGAAAAATATCACTTAAGCCGGCCCAGGGGACAAACAACAGAACAGTGTAGCTGAGCGAGCAACGCAAACAGAAAGAGAATTTACTACAAAACGGAAGAGCTTTCTGTTCTGTTGCTGTTTCTGTTGTTTGTCACTTTGAAGCTTTCGCACGAGAGCGCATACAACACTTTATTTCTCCATGACGCTATAGTCCTGACAGAAAGTTGGCTTAATTACAGTTTCCTTAATAGTGAGTTATTTTCTTCGTATTACGAGATTTTCCGTAAAGACCGATATGCAACGGACTTAGAATTTTTAGGCGGAGATGTGCTATCCGTGCGTCTATTGAAAGCACGTTTGTCCATCTGCCTAATAAGGAACTCCTGGAAATTGTTTGCAATTAATTATTTATATGATCTTGCGGAGCCCTTCCGGATGATATTATTATTTTAGGTGATTTTAATCTTCCTAATTTGCAATGGTCTCCTCAATCAGACGAGGAAGTTTCCTTCGTTGCTTCAAATGTGAACTCTAAGTCTGAATCCCTGTTTGTTGACAACTTGACGGCCACTGGTCTACAACAAATTAGCGTTGTATTTAACTCTTATAAGAAACAACTTGACTTGGTTTTTACTACTGTCGTAGCTAATTGCGTAGTCCAGCAGAACTCTGAAAGGCTTTGTAACATTGGCACGTACCATCCTCCTTTAAACGTTTTTCTTTCGCAGGAAAACTGTGAGAACGTTGTGGATATAGATAATTCTTACTGTTTCAACTTCCGCAAAACTAACTTTGAACTGCTCACCAACCTTCTAAATAAGGTTAACTTTGACAGCATTGTTGACAGTAAAAATTTTAGATACATGTATTACTGAGTTCTATACTAGTATTTTTTGAGGCCTTTGTTTCATCGTGTCCTTATACTCGTCAAAAGAATACATCATCTTGTCCACCTTGGTTCAGCAGGGATCATTACCATCATTACATAATAGTAGGAACAAAGCTTGGAAAAAGTATTTAACTATGCGTGATCTAATAGACTTTAGAAAATATATTACTTTATTTAACGAATTCAAAAGGTTATCCTCGGATCTGTACAACTCCTACATTCTCAAAGTTGAGTTGTAGTATTTCTGTAGACCACCACTTTTAGAAGTTTGTGAATGGCAAGAAAAAATCAGATGGATATCCCTCTGTGTATTGAAATATTTGAACCAATCATCTAAAGATCCGTCAATTATTTCTAAAGGGGACCATAGACGACAGACATTGTTGTCAACATTTGTTGTCAACTTGCCGTGTTGCTGTCGATGTTGGACGTCTGTGGGCATATGTTGGTGGTTGGTATCTCATGTTGTCAACAATGTTAGATGTTTTGGAAAAATTTGGACGTAGTCTGATGTTGGCGATCATATTGTATCGTCTGTAGAGAAGTTGACACAACATGGTTGTCAACATCAGTTGTAATTGTGCGCTGTGAATTTACTGACAATGAAAATACCTCGGAAGTGGATGTTGACAACTCGGTTGCCAACATTTCGTTTCGTCTGTGACAAAACCTGACAACCAGGTTGACAACAATGTCTGTCATCTATGGGCCCCTTAACTTACTTACTTCATTCTTTGCTGTAACATTTAATGATGACAATTTTGAACCGGATTCGGAATATTATTACGTATCTCAATGACTACCACACCAACACACAAATCATTCCTCAGAAAAATGCAACATGCTTCAGTAACTTTTAAACATTTTCGAGCCGTATTGATACTTGCCTTTGGCCGCGAGGTTAGACAGCCTTGGATTAGATGAAATCTACCTGTAGTATCACGAAATTTAAGGGGGAAAGTATCATCGATGGATTACGATATTTTTTGATCAAAATATTATTGTATGTATAGTGTCTTTTAATAAGGACATAACAATTTTGTATCTTTATATGAACGCACCATTAAACATTAATAATGACCGGTCAATGTCAAAACGTAGATTAAACTCAACATTTTCATCATGGTAAAGTTCACGAACGAGCAACGCTTGGAAATTATTAGAAATTACTACCGAAATTCCGAATCGGTGGTCGCAACTTTAAAAGAACTTACTCCAATTTTCGGCCGTAATAATCGTCCCACCCGACAGGCTGTACGTGCTATAGTTGATAAATTCGAATCAACATTTTCACTATTGAATGTTCCAGTACCAACGAGATGTCATACCGCTCGCAGCAATGAAAATATCGCAGCCGTAAGTGAATCAATTCAAAATGAACCAAATCAGTCCATTTCACGTTGTTCTCAAGAATTGGGCATATCTCAAACGTCATTGTGGCGTATTTTGCGAAAAGATATTGGCTTACATCCTTACAAGATCAAATTGACTCAAGAACTGAAGCCACATGACCATTTGAAGCGCCGAAACATCTCCGTTTGGACTCTGGCAAAGCTGGAAGAAAATCCAGAATTTCATTAAAAAATCATCTTCAACGATGAAGCTCATTTCTGGCTGAATGGCTTCGTCAACAAGCAAAATATACGTTATTGGACCGCAACAACCACCCACATGTGCTTCAAGAGACACCATTGCATCTACAAAAAATCACTGTATGTTGCAGTTTACATGCCAGAGTCGTGATTGGGCCGTATTTTTTTCGATCGCCATGTTACCGTCAATAGAGAGCGCTACCGTGCATTTTGTTGGAGAATTATTTTTTGCCCAGAATTAGATGAAATTGATATCGGCGATATGTGGTTTCAACAAGACGGCGCTACAAGCCTCCACAGCACACGTTACAATCAATAAATTACAATAAATTACAGAATTGTTATATCCTTAATGAAAGACCATTTACTTTTGTGCCCAAAAACTAGTCGGAATTTTTCAATTTAAATTACGCGGGTAAATATTTTCGGTCAATATTTTTTTTTAAGTTGGTAGATTTGTTAGTGACATCTGTGACAAATTACATGTCAATATCATCATTAGTTTTTAGTTTACCCTTGGTTTTATGAACATGCTTCAATGCGCGTAGCGATTCATGTTTGATCTCTTCAATCGACTCAAAACGATTTCCCTGGAATGGTCTCTTGAGCTTTGGGAACAGCCAGAAGTCACACGGTACTAAATCAGGCGAATACGATAGTTGTGGAGCGACATGAATGGAGTTTTTGGCGAAAAACTCACGAAGAAATTCGAAAAAATTGAGAAATTTTTGCATCAAACGCGATTTGACTCTTCTGAGGCACAAATGATCCTTCAAAATTGCTTGCACTGATCTCCAATTGATATTGCAAGCATGTCGGCAAGGTCTCGAATTGTTAATCCGACGATTTTCGAGTACCAATTCTTTGATTTTCTTAATGTGTTGCTCAGAGCGTTCCAAGTCATCAACACGTTCTCTGACTTCTTTGAAGACTTCTGTATCACTTGTAAACATTTTTCTGTGACATAATCTCGTCACCGAAGGCCTTTTGTAACATTCGATACGTTTCAGCGGCGGCGGCGGCGTTTCTTTGCCTCAACAAAATTCGACATCGTAAAAATCGCCAAAATTAACTTTTCTTTGTTCACAAAACTAAGCGTAAACTAAAAACTAATAATGATATTGACATATAATTTGTCACAGATGTCACTAACAGTCTTACCAACTTGAAAAAAAAAAAAATTCATTTGTCCGATTCGTTTTAACGCGG
The DNA here is from genome assembly GCA_963422695.1 of Xylophagus ater. Lineage (NCBI taxonomy): Eukaryota > Metazoa > Arthropoda > Insecta > Diptera > Xylophagidae > Xylophagus > Xylophagus ater. The sequence continues at coordinate 50,435,726 of OY730481.1, read as the reverse complement.
AAAGTTTAAATTAAAAATTCACCTTACTTTTTGAACACAGTAGTATGTTTTGTAAAATTACAGTTTTTGATGAATATCCAATCGAATTGAATGTTCATATTACAAAAATCCGACATAATCTTTCAATTTGTTGGAGGCGCATTCTTTGATACTTCACTTCTTCACGTGTTAGATGGAATTTAATAGTTTGGGAAACGCTCTCGCGACTTTAGAGAACAATTTTAACAATGAAAATATCACACACACACACACTTACACACCGAATTTGACTAGAATTTGTTTTTCTTTGGTTTGAAATTTTTTTGAATGATTTTCTTTTTTTTTTTGTTTTAAAAATAAAGTAAGAAAAAAACAAACAATTACTTAAAATAGATTCATTATCCTAAATCATAAATAGAATTATTTAATTTCTGATTTTTATTGTAATAAAATTTTGTCAAAAATTTTTTATAAAACATTTTTTTTTTTTTTTTCAAATTTTTTAAATTAATTTGTCTTTTTCACAGAGAAATAATCTTTTTTTTCACAACATTTTTAATGAATTTTCTTTCGAGTTTTTCTTTTTGTTGTTTTATTGATTTTTCTTAAAGATTTAATTGTTTGAAATATTTTTTTCTTGAATCTGAAAAAAAATTTGAAATTTTCAAAATTTCCAAGAAAATCACAGAAGAAATTATTTTTTTTTGTCGTTTTTTTTTGTTTTTTAGAAAGAAGAAAAAGGCCTTTTAAGAATATACTTATTTAAATTTTCCTTTTTGGAATTAATATTTTTTAATTATTTTAAATTAAATTTTTTAGGTTTTTTAGCATCATTTTTTTTTTTTGTTTAGAATTTATCACAATTTATCTCGAAATTGTTTTATGTAATGAGAGAATAAATCGAAAGGCGAAGAAGAAAAACAAAATGTAAGATGTGTTTAAATTAAAAAGAAAAGAATTTTAAGTTATATATTTTTTTCTTTAATAATAAGACACTCGGATCACACAGAAGAACAACGACAACAACAACAACAATAACAGCAACAATACAAAACTATTTTCACTTCAGAAAATGGAACTGTCACCTAGCAACTGTCAGTTATTAGAATGTACTAGAATTCTTATTACGTTTACATGACGTATTGAAATTTATTTTTCACTTGAAAACAAATTTGTTTACTTGACGTGTTGAAAATTTTCTTAAATTTAAAAATCAATTTTATTTAAATAGAAATTGATCAATTTCAGTTTAATGACATTTAGAAAATTTCTTTATGTTTCACTCAAAACTTAAGTACACTGTAAACTAAGGGTGTCCAACCTTTTTGTTTCCCTGGACCGCACTAGAGAAGAAAACATGGTGTTTTGTGACACAAATATATTATATAGAATGATTCATTCTTTACTTTTTTTTTTTTAAATAAAAATAAAATACTTAGAATTGAATGCAAATATCAAATCTTTATTATCAACTTTAAGTACATAGTATGGGAATTAATGTTTGAAAATAATTTCCTTCAAATGTTGGCCGGCACTACGTTTCAGCTCGACCAGTCTGGCGGTCCAATTTTCGATCACTATCTCAAGCATTTCGACCGGAATCTCATGAATGACACGTGTAATGTTCGCTTCCAATACTTCAATTGTCACTGGTTTATCGGCAAAGACTTTTGACTTTACATAGCCCCAAAGAAAAAAGTCCAAAGGTGGCCAATACACTGGGCCAAAACGTGAAATTAATTGCTCACCGAAATGATTTTGCAATAAATCCATTGTAACACGGGCTGTATGGCTCGTAGCACCGTCTTGTTGAAACCAAATATTGTCGAGACCACCGGCTTCAATTTCAGGTTCCAAAAAGTCCGTTATCGTGGCACGATAGCGCTCACCATTGACGGTAACGTGGCCGCCGGCCGCATTTTTAAAGAAAGATGATGATGCCCCCGGCCCATATACCACACCAAACTGTTGTTTTCAATGGATGTAATGGTAGCTCTTGAAACTCTTGTGGATGCTCATCATCCCAAATACAGCAATTTTGCTTATTAACGTAGCCATTAAGCCAGAAATGAGCCTCATCACTGAACAAAATTTGGCTTAAAAATTCCGGATTTTCTTCGATGCGTTCAAGCGCCCATTCAGTAAACGTTGCTCAGATGTAAGTCTTGACATGATGAATTGCCATACAATACTGAATAAAAATGACAAATCAGAATGACACTAGTCACGCGTGATCTGTCAAAAAAAGCCTATTGAAAAAAAAAGTGAGGTTTGAATCACACGTTATTACTATGTATAAATCCATATCATAAAATGAATGTGATACCTGGCATTGAAGTTGTGAAACTAAACCGTCAATATATGGTTCGATTGACTTGGTTGAAGTTCTCAAGGTGTTCATCCAACATGTTGGTTCTAATTTTACACTTAGTATGTTTCATTCTTTACTTAAGCCGCTAAATGACAAACAACAGAACAGTGTAGCTGAGCGAGCAACGCAAACAGAAAAAGAATTTACTCTGTTCTGTTCCTGTTTCTCTTGTTTGTGACTTGGCAGCTCACACAACACACAAATCATTCCTCAGAAAAATAGACATGCTTCAGTAACTTTGAATATTTTCGGGCCGCATTGATACTTGCCTTGGGACGCATGCGGTTGGGGTTGGACAGCCTTGCTGTAAACGATCAAATTGTTGTTTGTCAAATTTAGGTGTTTGTTACCACCAAACTTATGAGGAGAATTCTGGTTCAGTACTATATACGAAAACAGTGGTTTGTCAAATTATTTGATTGTATAGGCTCAAATATAATGTGCACAAAACTGACAGAAATGTACTAATATACATGAATCCTATTCCAAGATTATACAAAATTTTTTGAGGCAAATGATTATTCTTGCTTATGCACAGTTACAATCAGTTCTACGGATTTGACATGCATAAGTAAGCATTCGATCAGTTTTTTTTTGGTGTCTTTTCCTATGCCATGCAGAGCACATTATATTTGAGCCTTATGCAGGTTTGTTTGGCGTTTTTGTTAAACAATGTTTGTGTTTAACGTGTTTGATGGAAAGGATGGAAACTTTGATTGACGCGTCGTGTTTGACACTCTAATACACAGTCAAAGCCAAAAATGCTTTGGGCTTTGTTAAGTCGTAAGACATGAACGTTACCGCTCTAAGCCAAGTTTGACAAATTTGTTTGATCTTTTGTGCCGGATTACACGCAGTAAAAATCTACCGTCAAGTTTTGAGTATAAAACTACTAAACCGATTAGACGAGAAATGTTTATACCACAGTCTTTTATACAAGCTACACAAGGAGTGTATTAGTGTGTGTGAGCACATCATCACTCGAACTTAAACCGTCAAACTGTTAGGATCTACTATTTTATTATTTCCTATGTACTTTTAGATTATGATTACCTGTTGACAGTCAGTAAGCGAATGGCGCGCTTGAATTTTCAATTTTTTTCGAAACCGACACAAACAGTGACTCTTGTGTTTGTGTGCGTAAAAACCTCCGTTCCGCCAACATTTCGAGAGGTAGATCTTCTGCCTCATCCCCAATCCACCGATACCTATGGTTGCGGTAGAATTCTACCCAAAAAAACACCGCGTGTAATCGGGCACCTTGATCTTTGGTTTTATCGTTTGCGCTATTGTTTGATGAAAAAGTGAAATTTGACAAATAAATTTGATTTGTAGGAGTATATTAGTAAAATATTAGTTAATACAAGTAATTGGCATTGACATTTGAAAGGTTATAGAATAATTGTTATATTTCGAATAACAGTTGTATGGTTTGAATAATGTTTAGAAAAGGCAAACTGAATAGATTAATAACTACAGTGTAGAATAGTCTAGTCGGTTGAGACCTCGTTTCTAGAAACTGACGAGACCCCGGTTCTTCATGTATTTATTTTTCTTTGCCTACAGATTGTTTGCAGGAGCCTTTACTGGGGTATTCTCAAATCTCAAATGGCTATGTAACCGCGTAACTTTCCATACAAAAAAATCTTAATGCAAATTTATATATATAAAACATAGAATATATATATTGTATAACAAATTATAATGTCAAAAAATAATAAAATAAAATAATTCAATAAAAACTTAATAAATTTTCGATTTATATACTACATGGGTTGATAAGTAAGCTACCTTAAGACAAATGGAGCCACAAACGAATAAATCACTTTGTTGTCAAATAGTAGTACCAACCTTCAGACGGCCACATGTCAAGTTTCATGACAATCTGTTTATTAGTTCTTGTTTGACAGCCGTAGAAAGTGAACAACTTTGATTATTTTTTTTAAATACAAAAAATTAATTTCGTGCTGTGATTCAACACTATTTTTTGAAAGATAGAACCCCAAAAGGAACTAAAGAAAAGCTCGATAAACATTATGGGGAATCTGCTCCGTCAGATTATATGGTAAAATACTGGATGGCTTAATTTAAACGTGGCCGAACAGACACAAGTGATGAACCACGCTCAGGTCGTCCAAAAGAGGTGACTACTCCAGAAAACATACGAAAAATTCATCTTATGGTTTTAAAAGATCGCAAATTGAAATTGAGTGAGATAGCTGACCTCATGTACATGTCAAAAGAGCGTGTGTACAATATTTTACATGAACATTTGCATATGAAAAAGCTATTGGCGCGATGGGTACCACGAGTTCTCACAGCGGAGCAAAAGGAAAATGTTTCATTGCTTCCAAGCGCGGATTGGAGATGTTTAAGCGCAATCCAACCGAATTTGTGTCTCGAGTAGTAACGATGGATGAAACTTGGATCCACACTACACACCAGAATCCGCTAAACAAGCGTCATATTGGGTAGGACCACGTGAAAGCCGTGCAAAACGCCCAAAGACACAACAGACGGCAGGAAAGGTATTGGCCAGTGTTTTTTGGGGTGCCGATGGTAGTATATTCGTCGATTATCTCGAGTACGGAAGAACAATCACTCCTGATTATTATATAGCATTATTGGATCGATTGGATGTTATATTGAGAGAAAAACGCAAGCATACACAGAGAAAAAATATTTTGTTTCTTCACGATAATGCACCGGCACACAAAGTGCATAAATCGATGGCCAAATTGAAACAATTGGGCTACGATTTGGTTTTCCACCCACCATATTCGCCAGATCTAGCCCCCAGCGATTATTATCTCTTTCCAAACTTGAAAAGAATGCTCCAGGGAACGAGATTTTACTCTAATTCTGAAGTTGAAGCGCAAATTATGGCCTATTTTGTGGGACTTTCAAAATCGTTTTACGAAACTGGTATAAAAATGTTACAAAAAGGCTGGACTAAGTATATCGAGCTAAAACAAGATTATGTTGAAGAATAAAAAAGAATTTTGATAAAAAAAAAATTGTGTTCTCCTTGTTAGGTATCAACCCATGTAGTAGAGAACCTTAAATCATATTTTTTAATAATTTTCATCAAGAAAATCATAGCCTATTTGTTTTTCACGATCACGATGAATTTGTGAAAACAAATGAATTCTCAATTGCATAATACCTTCTAGATTTATTTGGCATAGTTGACATAGCACAAGTTTAATAGAAAAACCAAATTTTGCTGTAACATGAAGTTCTTTACAATGTTCTTTTAATGTTTCAATTCGTTCAAAACTTTCTTGATATAATCTTAGACCATTATGAAATGGAAAAATAGATCGATGTTCATATATACTATTTGATACTAACAAGTCATCATGATCTATCTGATAATTCCATATATTATCTTTCATATCCGCATGTATCTCAATATACTCTCGAGACTTTTTTAACAATTCAGTAACAAGATATTTTATTTTTCCAGTTAAAAGAATTTTATCTTTTTGTGAAACTTGTGGTCTATCACCACCTGGATCGGTATTCAATAATGTATCCATTGAATATCGTATTTGATTAATTTTTTGTATATCATCTGGTGTTATGACAACATCTAAATTGAAAACGATATCATGTTCTTCAAATATAGGTGCATTTTCTTTATCAAATCCTAGCCCGGCAAGAAAAGATGTATATTTCGTTTTATGGGCATCTCGTTTGATTTCCATTTTAGGACAAAATATTAAACCCATTAATGCAGCGAATCCAGGTATATTTGGCATTAATGTTGTTTGCCTTGCAATTATTGTATTTGATGTAACATTTTCACTTACAGATGCGGCTACAACTAATGTTTCATGACCACCTTGAGGATCTGTATCAAGTAAAATTGAATTAACCGAATTAGGATCCATTTTCACGGATTTCCATCCACCAACACGTGTTGCTGCATAAATTTTCGATTCTAAAGGACTAAATGGACCTTTTAAATCAATTCTTATTTTACATTTATCGATAGGCGCTGCTTTTAGATAAATACTACTTTCTTTATAAACACATTCTAATAGATCAGCTGCTCCTGCTGTTACATCCTCCACATTTTCATTTTCTCTAGTTCGTTGTTTCCTTAATCGAATTTCATGATCTATTTTTGCCATATAATTTTCTTCCGAAAGTTGTGCAAATCCTTTTTCAATAAGTAATTCATTAAAATTTATATTTTCAACACGTAATATACATGAACATACATTATGTACCGAAGCGAAAATTTCTACTTCAACTATTTGTTTTTCTATAAATGATTGCATCAATATCATTGCATCGGCACACCATTCACCATTAGGAGAAATTATTGATGATGGTTGAATCTCAGCTAAACTACATTCAAATATTCTTGGAGGTAGATCATTTAATTTCTTTGTTAATATGGTTCCAAATTTCCTAAGATCTTTATATGGAATATTTTCATAATTTCCATAATCAATAAAAACAACCCGACAATGAACGATATTCTTTAATTCAAATATATTAATACATCGTGCTCTATGATAAACGAATTTATCACCGATCTCATTAAATGGTGCAGCAATAATTTGACCATTTGAAATTTCAGATAAGCTGATAAAATTGCTAAGATCAGAATCTAAACTATTTAGATTTTGTGTAATTTCTCGTAAACGTTCTACTTCAGATAATGGTTGAAACCAAAATTTATCACAATTTTCAATATGTGTAACTTTTCCACGAACAAATTTCATATATAAAGAAGGTGATACAATTAATTCTGGATTATTAATTTGTCGTTTTCTTGGTAACCAATTACTATGTTCCAGCGTACCTAATTTCTCTTTTTCAGCAAATAAAATAGCATCACGAGGTTGCATGACACGAATTTTTGTTGAACATCTTAAAATACGCATTTTTATTGCCTTATATACATCAGTTTTAACACGACCCGGTATTGATAGACATAAGTTATTATTATTTCGGCTATGTTCATTTGAATCATTTAAAAATGTTATAAATACACGTTGACACATATGACTAAAACTGATTTCAATATTTTTCGCTTGTATATTAGCACCTTGAAGAAATATGTTTTTAATTTGTTCTACATATAATTGTCCAAGATATTTTGTATCGAAACCAGTAAAATAGACAGTATTACATGGATCTAAACCATATAGACTATGATATATATCTCTTTCGATTGTATGATGATCATAAGAAGATCGTGAAAAATAATTAGGATAAAAAGCACCAGCAATAACTAATTTTAGTATAATCGTTTTTTCTTCATCAGTCCAATTAATACGATTTACACCACATCCTTCTTTTAAACCAACTATTTTAAGACGATCTTTTATTTCGGTTACAAGTAAATGAACTTCTCGCAAACTTCTTGTATTTATAAAATAACGTCTTGCCCAAAGTTTTTCGATTTCATCAGAACTAAAATTATTACGTTCTTTCATACTACACCAAACACCATATGCTTTCCAGATAGCAAATAAATCGCTACCAGATCCATCTGACCATGTTACTTTTTGTGAATAGGCTTTTAATTTTTTATTATATGGAATTTCGAAGATATTTTGAACATTTAAACCAGCCGCCATTATTATTGTTTCTTCTAGCACACTAAAAATATATCCAAATATAATTAGACGAGTTATTCGTACATCAATAGGTAATGCTGCCATTACTCGACCAATAAATGTTAAATTTCCATCCAATATATCATAATTTCCTCCATTGTCAGTTTGATAAAGAGCACCTGTTTCTTTTAATACTAAAATTGTATTACGAATATCAGCTATATTTGGTGGTGTCATTGCTTTTAAAAGAATCTCATGTGGTTTACCCATATCAAGCAGTTTTGCTTTTAGTACAACATTTTCTAATGGACAACGAGACATTTCTGGCAAATCATATTCTCTTAATTCTTCATCATAAAATCTTTTTGATACTAATCTATATACTCGACCATTCATAACACGACCAGCTCGTCCTGCACGTTGTTTACAATTACTACGTGCTGCCCAATTTAATTGTAACGATGTTAAATTTGTATTTGTATCAGTAACTATTTGTTTGGTTAAACAAAAATCAATAACATATTTAACATCCGGAACAGTAATTGAACTTTCTGCAATATTTGTAGCTAAAATAACTTTACGTAGATTTTTATCAACACTTTGAAATACTCTTTGTTGTTCATCACCAGAAATCATTGAATGTAATCGCATTGGTACTAATGTTATATCTGTTTTAAATTGATGAAGTGTTTCGAATGTTTTTTCCATTTTATCAATTTCATTAATACCAGGAAGAAATATAAGTATCGATGGTATTTGTCCACTATCAGTAATTTCTTCATTTTGATTATCTAATTTTTCACAAATAATTACTAACTTTAATGCAACTTTATACATTTCCTCTGTTATACCAGGTTCACTATAATTAATAATATCAGGTTTCTGAAATTATAATAATAATATCCGCGAGATAAGAAAAAGACTAAAAAAACAAACAAAAACATAAAGTTTTACTCACAATTTGGAGTTTATCCAATTGGCAAAGATAAAATTCGCTTACATTATATAAACGTCTTGTATCAACTTTAATGATTGGAGCTGGCTTTAATGTTTCACCACCACCACCACCACAAGGAATTTGGAAATATTCTGAAAACTCATTTGTATCAATTGTAGCCGACATCAAAATTATTTTAACATTATTCTGTGAATAAGAACTTAAAAGTTTTTTAATTATTATCAAAATGAAATCCATATCCTGAGTTCTCTCATGCACTTCATCTAATATAATATGTGTGTAGCTTTTGAGATCTTTTAGATGAATTAATTTTTGTAAAAAAACTCCTGCAGTACAATATAAAAGACGTGTGTCCTCTGAACTTGTTGTATGCAATCCAACCTGATAGCCAACAACAGATCCTAGTTCCCATTTTCTTTCAGCACATACACGTTTTGAAAGGCTAATTGCAGCGATTCTCCTCGGTTGGGTACAAACTATATTACAATACTCTTTACGGCTATACGCATCGTCCAGTATATATTGTGGTACCTGTGTTGTTTTACCACATCCGGTATCACCTTCTAAAATCACGACACGATTTTCTCTAACCATTTTTAGAATTAATTCTTTTGAATCAGAAATTGGTAAATCAACATTTTGTCGTCGTTTATTAAAATTATATTTCTTATATATGGGATCTTCTTTATCCATAAATTTTTTAGGATTTTCGACAGGTTCATTCAAAACAAGATCTTCTAGTTGATTTAAAGTATTTACCGATGATGATCTTGACGGAGCAGCTCCCATATTTTCTAAATTTTGACGATTTCCAGCATCTACATGAATGCTGCTTAGATAATCCTCGTTGGGCATTTTACGCTGTTTTATTTCAGTTACATTGATATCTTGATTTCTTTGTCTGCCATTAATATAACCACCAGGCACAATAACTCGCGTAAATGGTTTTGAAAAATCAAAAAAATCTGCAAGTTCGTCGTCCATTTTTGTTATTTCCTGTTTTATTAGTTCTTTTGTTTTTTCTTTTTGATTAAATAATTATTGGCTTGGAAACTCAGCCCGGCATAAGTTTTCTTTCTAGGTCTTCCTTTTTCACTAACTCACTAACTTAAAAGTTAACATATTTTTTAGGAATTTTAGAATTCTTTTTCGCGGAAACTTCTAATAAGAAATGTTTTTAGAATATGCCGGCGTCAAAAGCGGGAAATAGAGCTTCTGATAAGCTTGTTTCTAAAGGCTGGATTAGATTACCGACAGCAACAGCAACAGCAACAGCAAAAGCAACAGCAAAAATTCTAGAAACCATATGCCAGATTACACGCGATGTTTTTTGGGTAGAATTCTAACGCAGACATAGGTTACGGTTGGTTGGGGGCAAAGTGTAACTGTAATAAAGTCTGGAAACTTCCTATCTTTACCGTACCGCCATTTTTCAAATTTTGCCTGTTCTTTCTCAAACAATTTTCTATCCACTGCTGAAATAGATAGAACTAAAAATTTTACGTATGGGTGAAAGAGACACATTATTTTAAAAAACATCCCATTTCTCGCTTTTGGGTAATTTTAAAATGTAAACAATGAAACACAGGCAGAAATTAATATACAAATGCACACACACCAGAAAAAAAATTTTTGCGCATATTGTTTTTTCTGGTATGTGTGGGAAATTTATAAGATTTGGTCCCATATTTTAGATTCCGGGATCAATTTATAAGATTCCATCTAATTTTTAAGAACATTTCATTCTCTCTCTTGCTGATGGATTTTGCCTATGAAAAATATATGTACTCTTGCGCATTCTTTCCCTCGTTTGCCACGTGCTTTTTCTAGCTACTTCGCTAGCTTTCCGGACTTTATTATTAATTATACTTTGGTTGGGGGTAAGGCAGAAGATCTACCTCTCGAAATGTTGGCGCAACGGAGGTTTTTACGCACACAAACACAAGAGTCACTGTTTGTGTCGTTTTCGAAAAAAATTGAAAATTCAAGCGCGCCATTCGCTTACTGACCGTCAACAGCTAATCATAATCTAAAAGTACATAGGAAATAGTAAAATAGTAGATCCTAACAGTTTGACAGTTTAAGTTCGAGTGATGCTGTGCTCCACACACACATTAATACACTCCTTGTGTAGCTTGTATAAAAGACTGTGGTATAAACATTCCACGTCTAATCGGTTTGGTAGATTTCTACCCAAAACTTGACGGTAGATTTTTACTGCGTGTAATCCGGCACCATGCATTTAAATGGGTTGAATTAGATTACCGACAGCAACAGCAACTTCATTTTTATTTCTAATTTTGCTGTTGCTGTTGCAAGTTGACAACATGATCATCCTTATAATACAGTGCATGAACCTTGATAATATGAATTATCATTTTTAAAATTTTTTTCGTTTTTTGGTTTTGTTTGATGAATAAAATATAATTTCTTTGTTAAATTCTAATTTTTTATTGCATTTTTTTTTTATTTTAATTAAAAATTATTAAAATAGAAGGCAATTTACCTAAAAACGATAAATTCGTGTATTTTAATGACATTATTTTAGTTTATTTTCAAATGTAGAACCAATCCCTTATGCTTAGAGCAAAATGCCGTGAAAACCATCGCGAAAACCAACGTATTCGAATGTCAAAAATCGTATTCAAATTTTATGTGAACACAATAACGTAACCAAGTATAATGTAAATTGATTTTATTTTCGTAAATAAATTCTCTCTTTTTCAATAAGTTTGTGAAATTAATTATATCAAATAAAATAACCATTTTAAACATATTACTTTTACCCTCAATAAGAATTTGATTATAACAAAAAATGTAAACAAAAGGATGGGTGGCTATCGCGAGGCCCGCGGGCCGCATGCGGCCCGCCGGTAGGAAGCGCTATCAAGCGGTTGACCACGATCTCACCTACTGGGAAGCGACGATGTGGTCAAAGCTGTAGCTCGCTTGCTTGTTTAGTTTAATTAACAAAAAAAATTAAGTGCGTGGCCCGACAGGAGCTATTATTTCTGAAATTTGGCCCGCCTGCTGAAATGGTTGGCCACCCATGCTTTAAAGTCAATATTTTGGCAATTTTTATTTTCTGTTCTCGGTTCAACGGCATGTCAGATACTGAATTGGTATACCAGTATTGGCCCACGTAGAAAAAAACTGGTAGTATTTTATTTCTGGTAAGCCAATTGGTATACCAGAAATATTGGCCAATGTAGACTCTGTGTTAAGTTGAAATTTCGAAATTCATTTCTTTTAACGGTTGTCTAGCCAACTTCGAAATAACAGTTTAAATTTTTATTCTTTCATCTGGCAATGATGTTTCTGGGAACACATATGATATCGAATAGAAACTGTCAAAATTTTTGCACATCAAAAAAAAAAAAAAAATCGTTCCGGCAAGAAGCAGTTTTTCAGTGTGTATTTGTTCAAGTCGGAATCGTTTTTTTTTTTTCATCGGGGAAAAGAAAATACAGTTTTGTTGGTGGTTTTTTTTTTTGGAATTTTCATCGCGAAAAAAACAGCAGCAGAAAATCCCGATTAATTTTCGCCAAATATTAAAAGTGTTTAGAAGAAAATCTTCAAGTTTATTTCGTGCGGCATAATTTTTTTGTTACAAGCAAGATGTCAGCGAATACAGTTTTATTCGATTTTACAATTGATCCAAGCAAAATTGGAGATGATTCTTTAAGAAATGATGTTCTAAAAATAATTCGTAGTGAATTGGATTTAATTTTTCCACAATTAAAATTCGTCTATGATATGTTAACCGAAGATGGCTACTTTTATATTTTGTCTGAAAATAATTTAATTTTAATACAAATTCGATTTTTCAATAAAGGATTAATCACCATTAATATTGAATATTATCGAGAGGAAGGAAAAGAATCCAAATTGAATTTAATTGTAAATTAATTTTCCTTTTTTCCTTTTTTATATATGAATTTTCTTAAATCTTTTTCTTTTTTTTAGGAAACAAAATGAAAGAAAAGTCAGAAAAAATGAAGTAAAAATTATTGATTTTCCTTTCATTTGGTGGAGTTTTTTTTTTTTTCTTTGGTTAAAAATCGATAATTAGGTGAAAATATAAAGTAATTTAAAATCGGCCTATAGCCGATTTTTTGATGCCCTATGCGGCAGAAATGGGAGAGAAAAATTGTGAAAACTAACAATATATCAAGGTTTTTTCTTCATAACTTTGTTCCTTCTTTTTAAAATTTTCTCTAATTTGTAAGTAACCCAGACCCTGGCAGCATAAGTCTAATTTGCAAATTTTATTCAAATCGGTGTACTAGTTCTCAATGTACATCAGAAAAACTTTCTGAACATTCTTATTTCCTCCTACGACTATTTCTTCCTCCACTATCTTTCGACCGATTTGACTGAAATTTAACATGGCATCGTCCATTTATGTAGTCAACCAATATAATTTAAACAAAATTGCTTTACAAATTTTCCAATTAAATCCGAAAAACTATATAAAAAAAAAACGACAAAACTTTATGGTCACCCTTGTTTTTGCTTAATAACTTCGCTGCCCCTCAGTCGATTTTGCTGAAATGCAATACCAAATCCACTATAGCAATAACCAAGTAGCATTTTAAATTTCATCAAAATTGGATAACACGTTTACGAGTTTACGTTTACACGAGTTATTTTGTCCACGGACGGACGGCAGTACCTTATATGGAGCATTAATATAGGGAATTTTTTTCAGAATTTTGGCTCATTTTCAAAACCCAATTACCGCAATTAGTTCTGCCTGAATTTCACAATTTTTTTCATAAATATTCTATAAAATGTCACTTTTTAAGCGCGCTATAATATAACTTGATAGGATTAGAACTACTAAAGTTATACGACTCTAACGCCATCTATTGGAAAAAAAACGCCACGAACTTTCTGCTTAACTCAATATTTTAAGGTTTTTTTCTACATGACTTCGTTTCTACATTCTCAAATTGGCTCAAATTCACAGGTGTGCTGGACTCTAATAGCATAAACACGTTTCGTAAATTTGATTGAAATCGGTATATAACTTTTTAAAATACATTGGAAAAACTTTCTGAACAGGCTTATTTTAGGCTACAACTATTTCTTTCTCCACTATCCTTGGATCGATTTTACTTAAATTTAACATGATATCGTCTATTTATGTAGTCAACCAATATAATTAATTTAAACAAAATTGATTCACAAATTTTCGAATTACATCCGAAAAACCATAACCAAAAAAACGACAAAACTTTCTGGTCACCCTGGTTTTTCCTTTATAACTTGGCCCCCCGTGGATCGGTTTTGCTCAAATGCAATATCAAACCCAGTTAAGGGAGAAGCAACTCATATTATAAATTTCATCAAAATCGGATAACGCGTTTTTGAGTTATCTTGTCTACGGACGGAAGGACGGACGGACATGCATAAATCGATATAACTTGAAATAACCTTGAAATTTTTCTGCGGTGATTATTTATATGCGTTACACACTTAGTGACAAAACTAATATACCCTCTGGTAGTACCTACCATAGGGCATAAAAATGGGATTTAATAAAATTCGTGAAATTTATCATCATTCCAATACTAAAGCCGGCAAGAATTTATCTCGGGGGGGAAAAAAGAGCGGTGGTTTTAATTTGTATGCCCTTTTGTTAGGTAAAGCCTAGTACGCTGTTCAAGCAAAACTTAATTTTAACGCGATCTCCAAAAAGGTACATTTAAATCAAGCGTGTCCAACCTTTCTGTTTCCCTGGGGGCCACATTGAAAGAAGACATGGTGTTTTGGGCCACAAGTATATTACTATAGCTGACGATCGAATAAAAAGTGAAATATATAGTTTTCATATTTAAGAAATTTTAAATATAATATCACTTAAGCCGCCAGGTGACAAAGAACAAAACAATACACCTAAGCGAGCAACGCAAACAGAACTAGAATTTACTACAAAACGAAAAAAAAGCTTTCGGTTCTGTTCCTGTTTCTGTTGTTTGTCACTTGGCAGCTTTAGCACGAGAGCGCACACAACACACAAATCATTCCTCAGAAAAATATACATGCTTCAGTAATTTTAAATATTTTTGGGCCGCATTAATACTTGCGTTGGGCCGCATGTGGGTTGGACAGCCTTGATTTAAATCGTAGCAAAAACTGAAGAGAAAAAATTTGTGGAGAAATCGAAGTGTGACAGACTGGACTTTTCGTCCAGCTTCCATATAGCCACTTTCTGCTGCTGGCCAAGGGAAGCTAATTTCTTTTTTTCAAGTACTGAAAAACAATTTGTTTGCCCTGAAAGTTTCACCTTTCCATTATTATTTGAAATTATGTCCTCAATTTCAATTGTTCTTTGTGTATTATAGCCGGGTGAATAATATGATCTCAAATTGAAGAGTAACATCAATTTCTTCATCCAAAAATTCCTCATAAAACTCCATCTTGTAGTCCAAAAAAACCAATCAAAACACAGCATTCAAATTAATTCCGCCAAAAAACCCAAAGGAAATTTAATCTGTCAACTTTTTACTAGGTTTAAAATGTACCGAACGAACAATAAAAATGATGGTAAAATAAGTGAAGACTACATTGGAGGCAAAAACCACGCCATCTGATGTAAAAGCAACTTTTCACATGTTTTTAACATCAAACAGCGTACTACCTAGCAAAATTTCAGCGTGATGTTAAATTTGTATGGATAATTCGATTCAGTTTCAATAGCGTACTAAGCTTAAAGGGTGATTTTTTTTTTAGAGGTTTGTTTTTCAAATTGGCCAGACTTTTTCCAGCGGTCATCAATTTGATAGCTGATAGATATTTTATGCTCAGGTTGGTTTGTCATTACATCATGAATAAACTTACCGGTGAGAAACAACTAAGGATGCTTTGAAAATCGATCGCAAAATTGTGTTCAGTGTCGATGCTCATTTTTGGCTCTATTAATAAGCATAATTGTCACTTCTGGAGTGAGACCTAGACCTAGAAGACTCTCTCATTTCATCTAGAAAAATGAAGTTTACATGCTGATGGCATCGTTGGCCCTTATTTCTTTAAAAATGAGACGGTAGCTCTTGTTATGGTCAATCAGAGTGTTACCGTACCATGATGAATGAATATTTGTTCGAAAATATGGATGATATTGATCCTGCTGAGATGTGTTTTAAACAGGAAGGTGCTACGTGTCATATAGTGACAGAAACTATCAATTTTTTGAAATAACGATTTAGTGATAATGTGATTTTAAGAAATATCTCTGTAAATTGGCCTTCAAGGTGGTGTGATCTGACATCTTTCTAACATTTTCCCTGGGCTAACGTGTAATCCCTGATTTGGTCTGATAAACCCGCAACAATTGGCAAACATTATTCGTGTTATTCGTGATCAACGGCCGCTATTGATCGAAAATACAAACCAAAATTGGACTAAAAATATGCGCTTCGTCCAGAGCAGTCACAGTGGCCATATGCCCAAAGTCATTTTTAAATATTAATGGCATGAAAAGGTTTTTCGAATAAAAAGAGATTTTTGATTAAAAGTTTTGTGCTATCTTTTTAAATTTAAAATTCATTACGCTAAAAAATCACCTTTTACTACCAGAGAGTACATTAGTTTTATCACTAAATTTGGAATGCATCCAAATAATCCTCGTAAAGAGGTTTCTAGAGTATGTTTGTCTAGAGCAGTGTTTCTCAACGTTTTTTTAGTTGACGGCGCACTAAAAATGTCTGGAATCCTTTGGGGCACACCTGAATATGAAAAATGTTAAAATTAAGTAATATAAAAACAAAATAAATTATTTTTTTTGCGAAATTTATTCAATGAGAGGCCTGAGGCTGTGAACAAGTTAAATTAAAGTCTTGCAAGCTACAAATGGGTTGATTAACCATTCATATTCGTCAACTAAAAGTAAACGGAAAGTGGCTTTTAAGTGAGGTTTGTAGTTCATCAATGGTGCTTATAATTTCGTCTGCAATTTCTTTTTTCGACTGAGATTCATTGACACACCTTGGAAAGAAATCAAAATTTCTTTTCTATATTTCAGATTTTCACAGTGTTAATTTTTCTTCAAATAACATCAGTTTTAACGTTGATGTAACGATATTCTCGGATGGATCTTGAAGGCTTAAATTCAGAAAGTTAAGCTTTCCAAACAAGTCCGATAGTAATGTAACTTTAAGCCACCAAATCTCATCATAAAGAGAAAATTCAAAAGATGCTTTTTCGATGTCTAAGAACAAAAATACCTCTGCTTTTAGGTGTATGAATCATTTCAAACTCTTTCCCTTCTAAAGCCAGCACACTTCGGTGTGTTAAAACAGAGTTTTGTAGTCGGAATACATTGCACCGCTTTGCTGAGAGAAAATTCGGGATTTAAGAGGTCCGCTCTTGATGAAGTTGACCACTTGGTTCAAAGTAATCAACTTATTTGATGTTAACGATTTTAAAACATGAAATTTTAATTATTTGTCAAAAAATCTCATTTTTCTATCCCATTTTTACCATATAGAGCATTAAAAATTCGATTATAGATCGATTTCCAGTTATTTATAGGGAAAAGTTATTGGTTTCTTTTTCTTCTCGAAAATAACTTGGCGGATGTTGTTTTTATAGGTGCTCTAACGTTTCGAGTTTATTGGTGTAGACACGACTTTTAACGTATCAAACGCACCAAACAGTCACTTTTTGGCCATTTAATGGTGAATCTCATAAGGATTATCACCTCCCCATATGCGGAAATTTTGCTTATTAACACATCCAGAGAGGTGGTAATATGCCTCATCAGAGAAAAGGATTTTCTTTTCTTTTTTTCTGTAGAACAATTGAACAATTTTAACTCGTTGAGCAGTGGTTAAGCGATCCATTTCGTAGATATGTTGTTGCAAACTGACATTTGACACTTCGAAAACAAATGCATATCGAGAGCTGCTTGATTTACAGTACTGCCAACCTAGGAAACTTAAATTGGATTGAATTTCAATTCTTCTCTTTTTTTCTATCGTATCCTGCTTCCAACGAACTCGGCTATATGGCCACTTCCATTTAATTACACGCGTATATTTATCGTTGCTCTCATCTTCGAAAGCGCACGCAGTAATCGTAGAGCCTATGTGGCCGCACACTTACGTTGATGAAGTCTAAATTCATTACTTGATTTCATTTATATTATTAATTACTTTGATTTATCAGTACCAAAAGTATAACGAACTGAAGAGGTTCACGTGATCCTTTGTAATCTTCCTGAGAAGTTTTTTTTTATAAAATTCCATTGTATGCATATCGGCACAGCTCTCATTAAGAATGCTTATTGGAGATACATAATATTGGCCACTATGTTGACAGTCGCTGTTTCTAACCATCGCTGTTTTTAACCATCGAGTTAGAATGGTCTTTTAATCTATTGAACCTTTTTGAGGCTAAGACGTAGCATATATAAAATTAAGGACGTTACTCTTGAGTTTTGTTAGGATACAATTTTCGGCCCGGTCTTCTCAATATTTTGAAACACAGTATCTGATTATTTCGCGTTCGAAAACTAGCAGTTCAGTTGCTACATTTGGCTTTATATAAAATAGCCAAATTCCGAAAGCATATTTTTTTAAAAAAAAATTTATATTTTGTTTCGTTATTGAAATTTGCACTTGAACCTGAAAAACAAAAATCAAATTTTCCAGAACATCAAAACATTCGAGAATGTTTTACGAAAGAAACTTTCATCAAAACGTTCGAAGTATTTGCCGCCAATTAAACGAGGTGGAAAACTTGATGTGTACTTGACTAGTTCAGGTCAGCTTCTCAAAAATGAAAAACATTAAAGACATAAAAAATTATTTTCTTTTAATTTGTTATTTCTTATTCTTTATTTTTCCATTTAGTTGTAAATTTTTTTCTAATTTATTATAAATTGTACAACCAAATCGGCCGCCACATACTTGAGCTAATGAGCTAATGTGGGCTAAACTCGCTGTAGTTACATAGTCTAGCTAGGTTCATTCACATCCCGTTGTACACTTGAACTAAGCTACGCGGTGATATTTTTAGTAAATTCATTCCATCAGTTCTATATTTGAGTCGTCAGAGAGATATAAGGTCTGTTTTATTTGCCATACCCTACCCCGGAGCAGGGTAAGTGGCAAATAAAACGAGCACGAGTAGGAGAAAGCTTTAATTCAAATGTTTGTAGCGCTGCTTTACAAACCATATTGTAATTAAATGAGAAACTTTTAGCTAATACACTTTTTATGGTAGAAAACTGAACTAATTCGGGTGCAATAGTTTACACCTGCTCTGAAAGTAGTGTCAGATTTGCTCTTTTGTTGTTTTTGTTTTCAATGTAAAAATTTGCTCTACACCAGAGCAGGTGGCAAATAAAACAGACCTATTATGTGCGATGACAGTATCCATGAATTATTACTAGACCTAGATTCCAAGTCAGGTTTGTCAGAAGAGCAATTTGAATAAGACATTTTATTGACTTCTATTGAAAGGAAAGGGAAAAGAAGCGTTTGGTGTTCACCAGTTGTGGTGAAATGTGGCGAATTTCATACTCTTTTGCCAGATTTAACTGATCCTGAGTTTTTTGAAATACTTGCGCGGTTCAGCAGCACAGAATTTGAGGAAGTTCATGACTAAATAAAAAAAGATGTAAAAAGTCGAAACACATTTTTCTGCCTTTCCATTATGACTGGAGAAAAGCTAAAGTATATGTTAGTGTCAGCGATACCAGCGAAGCTTGTTCGCGTAGTTGAGGTCTGAACTACGTCTGAGCGAGCTTAATTCGTATCGTGACATAACCACGCTTTGCTGAACTGTGCGACGTCCAATGCAAATGCTGAATTCTTTTCACATTTAACGAGAAACTTAGCTCACATAGTTTAGCTCACTTAGCTCAAGTGTGCGGCGGGCCAAAACAATAGGAATTATTGTTCTTCTCATATATATATTTTATATTTTGTATATTTAATTTATAAAATCATCTTTTTAAGCTCAATTTACATCATCGAAGCATGCAAAATGAATATGTACACGGTATACCGCACACACACACACACTCATAAAATATCTCGGGCAAAATTTTTCCTCCTTCAATGTTTGCCGTACTTTTCATATTAATTGATTTTTCCATAAGAAATCGTTTATCTCACTCACCCGCGCTAATTTATTTTGCATGCCTCGATGATTTAAATTAGGCATTAGGCATGAATGAAAGAATACAAGATTACGGTTTCCCATATTTCAAATCGGTTTTTTCTGCGCAACTACGTCATTCGTGACCCGAAATACATTGGGTGTGTGTGAAAAATCACTATTATATATATGAATGAAATCGGGTCACATATGATGCCATAAAATGTTTGAAAATAAATATTCAAAATGGTCGACATGTGCACGGCCAATGCCTTCTAGATATCTCATCAGGCAAGCACATAGACGACAATCACGTCTTAACTTCAAGTGTGCCAAAAAGAAAAATAATTGTGAAGCACGAAGGTTGAAATAAAGAAGCACGTTACTAATGTTGCTTGTTTCTCTCTTTTAATCTTTGCACTTAATAATTATTACTCTTTTCCACACTCTTGAAGTTTAGACGTCATTGTTGTCTACCTGCTGGCCTGATGAGATATCTAGAAGGCATTGGCACGGTGTAATCTTGTATTTTTTCATTCATGGGTATTGAGGCATGTTCTACATACATAAAAACAAAAACGTTACGAATAGCGTTTCATTTAGTTCATTTAAAATCATTGAAAATCATAGATTAGAAAACATTAAATTTTTAATGCACTTCTTCACCTTATTCTTTACGTTCTCTCTCACAAAGTAATTTCTTTCTTTCAATATCGGATTAACAGAATGTCGGAATCACGACGAATTCACGGTTTTCAGATTGTATTAAAAATAGTCAGTTATGAATCCGTTGCATTCTGTGTAGTCTAATTGAAGACTGGTATATATTTAAAATTTTAATTCATCGTGAATCCGTCGTGGATCCGTCGTTCTGTTTGTACCTTTAAGAAGATCGAATCTAGAATTTAAATTAGAATTAATATACCAAATTGGTGTCAGCATTTAAATAGCGATCATTTCTATTAATTGAGTCCGTACCCATGATATATTCTTAACAACAAAGCTCTCCAATTCGTGTGGCACGAGATATTATGCTAATTATATAAATATGAATTTATGAAATTCACAGACTTAATTGTAGATACGTGAATATGAATAAAATATGTTGAAGTTTGTATATTTTTTTTTATTGATGTCACGGACAGAAAACGATTGAGAAGTGTCTAGGTCAAAATAAAATCACAAAAAACAACTATATATTCATCATAAAAATTGGCTAATACCGTGATCACACTAGGTAATTATTCGTGCTACCGCAATTTGACAGTTGAATGCTGAAATTGATCGATTGTATACGGCAGTTCATACGATTTCGTTGATTGGCCAATTAATCGCCTAGTCTAGTAGCGTATGGGTCAGTTGTACAACTCTTATCAACTGATTAATCTCATAGTAACCTTTTAGGTCTTTAGATGCTCGCTGGATCCGTTTAAAATTTAAACACTGTAAGGTAAAGAAAAGTAGAGAAAAAGTGAAGAACCGAGACCTGAATTTGAACCAAGGTCTTATCAGTCTCATGAAGCGAGGTCGAGGTCTTAACCAACTAGACCAGTTGCCCTTTTCCTATAATATACTCAAATCATTACAACTGTTTGTAATTAGTATAGTATCAATGCGTCTTACATCTATGAATACGTATTTCTTTACTGTCTACGGCAAGAAGATCCCCCCATATCCTTTCACCTATTTAGAAATTTATCAAACTTGAATGTGACATAAATTTGTGTCTGAACAAATGATTTAATAAATATGTTAAGCTAAAAGACCGATTTCGGTTAATAGTCGCAAAAAAAACGACCAAAATACGTTCTGGTTGCCGTTTAATTGCCAATAGTCAGACATTTGATGTTGTCAGATCGTTTTATAATCACGAAGACGCATTCTGACAATTTGATAAATGTTAAAATCGCGAATCAAAAGAATATTTTTCAGTTTTGGCTCAGATGTGATTAAATATTCAACGAAATTCACGTATGGCATCACTAATTCACAAAACTGTTTGTAAAAACATTTGTGTATACAAAATTTATGCTCCGAATTCAATGAAATTCTGACAGTTTAGCTGTTTCACAACTTATCTAAAAAAGATTGAATTTTTCCTCAGAATTTCACTATGATAACACTTTTTTTTTGTATGCTTCATACAAGCCAATCTACTGGACCGAGTTTGATAAAATTCACACATTTAAAGTAATCGAACTTAAGGCAGGTCTAGCAAATTCGGCATCGAATTCTGATTTAGACCGAGAACGGATACGGGATGGAGAAGATTGAATTTGGAAAGTAGGGAAGTAAATCCGAACGGACGGAGATGCTCGACAGCTGACCTGGTTTTGAAATGAGAGCGCAGTGAGGTATTCAATGACATTATAGGGAAAGTTCCATAGCGCTCAGGCCAGAATAGAGAGAAAAGTGTAAACTCGCTGCTTATTGAATATAGTTTAACGATCTCGAACTTTCGAACGAAAGAACTGACTAGGTTTTGAGTGGAAATTTTAAATCGGAAATTCGCTCGTTTGGCTTGGACGTGCCTTAAGAAAATTGAGTGATTTTGCTATACTTTAACCATTTTGAATTTTCGAAATTCGAATTTTTGGAATAGTTAGATTTACGAATATTTTGTGTAAGTGTTTTCGTTCGTTTTCGCTAATCTTACCGGGCACACGACTTATATGAATGGAGTCGTGGGATTTAGAAATTTACCATATATAAGAAAATCTGGTCTAGTTCTATTTTTTTCTAGTTCCAATTTTCACAATCAGTTGCTGTATTTTATTATTTTTTATTATTTTATCGGCGCTTACCATACATTTTATAGGTTCTTATTTAGCGACGTATAAAATTGGTCACATCTGCCAGATAGTAGATGGCGCAAATCAAAGGTTTTTTTTTCATTGGAATATTTAAAAATAACAGAAAATTGGTTTGAATCTTGAATCATGCCTGCTTTTCGTCGGTTTTTTTTTTCATTATTTTTATTCCGTCTCGTGAAATATTATTTTCATTATTTGTCTAAAAAAAGGAATATTTAATTTTTTTAATCTCAAAAAAATACCTCTAGTTGGGTACGCAACCAAATAATTCCTTCAAATAATTTCAGTGGTTCGAATATTCGAAATTAAGAATTTATATAAGAGAAATCGTTCTTTTGAGAAAGTAAATTAGCGCCCGATAAAATTCCCAATAAAATACAGCATACGTGGCAATTTTTTTTGGCATTTAAAAATGCTAAAAAATCAACACTTTCTTACATTTCAAATTCATATTTTTCAAAGAAGTTTTTATTTTTTTCTTCATGTTCTCAAACACTCTATTTTTTTTATTTTTTTTATAATTTAGTCATCCAAACAGCTCGAAAGTACCTTGGCAAAGAAATTAAATATATTGAGTGGACAAGTTTTACCGCCAATAATTCGAGGCAATTTTGCTAGGTATTTTCCGACTTCAGGTAATTTCCATTTTTGTATAAAAAAGATATTAATTTGTTTTCTATTTAAATATGTAGTTTTCATTTTTGTAAATTCATTTCTAATAATTATTGTTAATTATTTGTTTGGCTTTCGTTTTGTTTTCAATCAGAACTATTAAGTAACTAAGAAAGTTTGTGCCCTCTTTAATCTATACGAGGGTTTTCTTAAACTATGTTCCGCAGAACACCACCAGTGTTCCGCTGGAAACCTGAATAAGGTGTTCCACGACAATTTGGAAAGGTTTTATATACTGCACCACAATTAAAAATCTTCTAGTTCATATTGAAAGGCGAGTAATGATCAATCTACACTGTGTGTTCTTAACGAGCAGGTTACTAAAAAAAAAAGATACAATACAATTATCAAATAATACTGTTTCACACGACGCAGCATAGAGCATAGAGAAAGTGTGCGGCCACATAGGTTCTACGCTTACTGCGCGCGCTTTCGAAGATGAGAGCAACGATACATATATAGTACGCGTGTAATTAAATGGAAGTGGCCATATAGCTGAGTTCGTTGGAAGCAGGATACGATAGAGAAAAGAGAAGAATTGAAATTCAATTCTTCGCCTCTTTCGAAAAGGAAGGCCGTGATTTCCTTTTTCAATTGTGAAGAAGATTTGTATTTGTATTTGTGAATTAACTGACAAACTAGAGAAAATGTAAATGTGTTCAACGACAAAACTGATATCCGATGTTGGCACTTTTCGCTCACCGTTTTCGTTCCTCTCACTGAGTTAATATTTTTCTCACTCCGCGTAGAAAGCGCAGAACCTATGTAGGCTTTGCAGTGAATATGCATTACAAATGGATGAATCTATAGATGTCGCAGGACCACAGCTGTACTACTAGTTAGTATTTGTTCGTTACACATATGATAATAGTACTGAAGAAGATTTACTCATCATGTTCATGCATATTTACATGGACAAAGTATAGAGGAGATGATATATTCAATTGTATTACATTGATTACATTACAAATCAAGAGATGGTGCTCGAGCAATGGTAGGAAAGATGAAAGGTCTTGTATCGACGTATCCAGAAAGTAGGTACAAGAGCCACCAGCAGTCTTTTTTAGTTTGCATAGGTAAGCACTGGTGACTATGTGATTCAATCAAGACCAAAAAGTATAACAATTTTTAATACAAGAGATAAAATTACATTTTTGGTTGTTAAGCGTTTCATTTTGTAAATGTATTGTTGCAAAAACAAGTGCTTATCGACAGCTGTTTGATTTACAGTGCTGCCAACATACAAAACTCAAATTGGAACAATCTATACTTTGATTTAAGTATACTTAATCATATTTTTAATTGATAGAGTAGCGTACTAGCATGAACTTTCTTAGTTACCTGATATTAATTAATAAAGAATAAAACATTTAAATAAAAGATAATTTTTTTCTTCTTCTTCTTCAGATGAACGTATTATCGAATATGATATTGATAAAATGGTTTTTGAAGAACGTTCGGAATTTCAAAAAATCCAAATTGTTCATTCAAAAACTTTGGGAAATATGTTAATATTAGATGAATTACAAAGTAAGTTGTTTTCAATTCAATATATTTAGGAATGATCCAAAAAGAACATCTGATTTTAATTTCATCGGACGGACGGACGGACGACATGGGGCTAATTATTTTTGATGAAACGGATTTTGTACTTACAAGTATTTTTATCTTTCTAGACCGTCTAGAACAAAAGTTAGGTTTTCACACGATTATACTACTTTCTTGTATACATTTGTTTATCGGGAAAGTAAAAATCCCAGCGAAATAGTTTTAGATTTTATAATATTTTAAAATATTGCCCCAGTAACTTGAAATGTTGCCAATAGTCCAGGAAACTCTTGAATCGTCATCGATCCGGGAAATTATAGATTTCGTAAAGTATTTTACAGCGAATCTTCACATGAGATCTGTGTCTGGATGCTTATAAGGTTTAATTGCCAGAAGGACTGAACCCAACAGAACAATGACAGTGCCATCTATGTATATAAAATGTTAGAGTGTTACCCCTTCGTGCTGCTAGAAAATAATCTTTTACATAATAACTTTAAAATTGCTGATGAAATTCTAAAACTAGTCATTTTGGAGCTCGATTTAGAGATGACGTCAAAATCAATCACAGACAATGAAAAAGAACAGATAAAAATCACTGTTCTTTTCAAAGAACAATCGTAATATAGGGTGATTCATTGTGAGGTTGAGTAAAATATTATATTTTGAAATAAAACACATAAAATTGAATGTGATGGTGAAAACTATATTAAGAGCGGAAAGAACAATCGATATCATTTATTTTTTTAAAGATTAAGTCTTTCAAATGTTGGCTGCAGCTACGCTTTAGGTACTTCATTCTATAGGCCCAATTTTGAACCACTTGTTCGAGCAATACGACTGGAATCTGGCCAATAGCGCGACTAACGTTTGCTTCCAAGGCATCAATCGTATCTGGCTTATCCGCCTTTAGACTTCACGCAATCCCAAAGAAAATATTCCAGATATTCACTGGTCCAAAACATGAAATCAGCTGCTCACTGAAATGATTTCTCAACATGTCCATTGTTTCCTGCGCTGTATGACTAGTAACATCGTCTTTTTGAAACCGGATATCACCGATATTACGGGCTTGAATTTCAGGTAGCAAAAACATCGATATCATGGCGCAATAGCGGGTACCATTGCCGATAACGTTATGGCCATCCTCATTTTTAAACAAATATGGACCGATGGTTCTACTAGCCAATAAACTATACCAAATCGTGCATTTCTCTGGATGTAACTGTAGCTGTTGATACTCTTCGGGTTTTTCATTAGCCCAAATATGGCATATTTGGCTATTGATGTATCCATTTAGCCAGAAATGAGCCTTATCGCTAAACAAAATTCTGCGATAATTCGATTCGATTCAATTCATAATAAAGCTCCACAATTTGGAAACGCTATGCCAGTTCTAGTTTGATTTTCATTTTCTCTAACCAAAAAAAAAAAACTTAGGAATTCTTGGAGAGCCGAGAAAGTTACGTATGTAAGGCAAAGAAAAGTAGAGAAAAAATGTGAAGAACCGAGATCTGGATTTGAACCAGGGTCTCTCATCAGTTTCTAGAAACGAGGTCTCAACTAACTAGACCATTCAGCACTGTAGTTACGTAGTAATGTTATTCAAACATTACAAATGTTTATTCTATAAAACCCTTCAATTCTCAATGCCAATTCAGTTGTACTCTAATTTTAACTCTACACGTAGTTGATTTTCTGGTTCCTGTTTAGTGTTTTGATTTTGTACGCCCATCCGTAAGGATGGTCTTTTGTTTGTCAAAAATGAAATTAAATTTGTTCTTATTGGGTCACACATCCTTTTTTCCTTAAAACTATTACTTTTCTATATACTTTTCCTACATTATGTTTAATTTCTTTTAGATATTGCTGAAGTTGATCTAATTTATACGGAAACATTAATGCAACGTGGTATTGAGAATTACGAGGATAAAGAGATTTGTATATTGGGCGGTGGTGATGGTGCTCTATTATATGAATTACTTAAAGAGAAACCAAAAAATGTTATCATGTTAGAAATTGATGAGATTGTTATGCAAGCATGTAATAAATATATGAATTCGATTTGTGGTGATGTTCTTGAGAAACGTAAAGGTGATAATTATGAAATTATTGTCGGTGATTGTATGTTATATATGAAAGAGTTTATTAAAAATGGTAAAAAATTTGATTATGTATTTGGTGATTTAACCGATATACCAATATCAGATACACCAACTGGTGAAATATGGAATTTCATACGTACAATACTTGAACATTCATTTAAATTATTAAAACCGACTGGTAAATATTTAACACATGGTAATGGTGCTAGTTGCCCAGAATCTCTAAGAATGTATGAAGAACAATTGAAATTGTTACAGCCACCGATTAAATATAATAAAAAAAGTGCATTTGTACCATCATTTATGGAAGAATGGATATTCTATCAAGTTGATTTTGCTTGACCATTTACTACTACTACTACTTATCATCAGCAAGAATCGATCATCATAAGAAATGATGTAAACCATGATGGTATTTTATTGAATCTTAAAAAAGAATCTTCATATAAATTTCATAATATATATCATTCGATGGTCTCTTAGTAGTATTCTTCCAAATATTAATATTATATAAAATTTTTCGCAAATTTTTTTAAGGCTTCATTTTCGATGGGAGATGCATACATCATCATGAATAAAAGAATATACAGATAATGCCATGCGGCCATGTCGGCCATTTTAAAAATTTATTTAGATACTTTTTTGACATCACATGTGATTTTCTTTCAAATAAATAATCATAATTTTTCACATAAACAATGTATTTCAAGTCTCCTGTGACGTAGGTGCGCAGAAAAAACCAATTTGAAATATGAGAAGGCGTAATCTGTATATTCTTTCATTCATGATACATCATAATATAGGTTAGAAGATACACGAACCAGAGAGACTTTGGCAAAAACTTGCAAAGGATTGAATAGTCGTCTCCTAAATGAAAATACACGAAAAAGAGAGACATTCGAGTTTTTTCGGGTCTCGAAAAGGGATAATCTTCTGCTCTTTAGAATTTAGTATTTTGACTCGAAGCGTTTTAACTATAGAAGGTGATCTCTACTCCGGCCCACTACAATGAAATAATGAACTCAGCTTTATTAGATCCCCCTTTTAAAACGTTCCTTTTCAAAATGAATTGAACATATTAGGTCTGTTTTATTTGCCATACATCATACCCTGGAGCAGGGTAAGTGGCAAATAAAACGAGCAGGAGTAGAAGAAATCTTTAATTCAAACGTTTGTAGCGCTGCTTAGCAACCATATTGTAATGAAATGAGAAGCTTTTAGCTAATACACTTTTTATGGTAGAAAACTGAACTAATTCGGGTGCAATAGTTTACACCTGCTCTGAAAGTAGTTTAGGATTTGTTCTTTTGTTGTTTTTGTTTTCAATGTAAAAATTTGCTCGAGCCCAGAGCAAGTGGCAAATCAAAGAGACCTATTACTATGCTGGGGAAATAATCCTTCTTTGAAATCTTACAAAATTTCAACCATTTTTTTCTTGCTGTTTCGTCTTTTGGGAAATCGAGGATATTGTGATGTTTTATTGTTTAATTCTTTCAAATTCGGAACACTACAATTTCTATTATTCAGAATTTTCGTTTAAAACGAAACAGAAATCAAGTAAAACAATTTTGATTTATTTGACAGCTGGAATGCGGTGCGCCAATGACGTCAACAAGACACTCATATCGAAAATAATGTGTACGAATATAAAGCGCGGAATATATCACCTTCTATAATTAAAACGCTTTGGTTTTGACTGTATACATTTTTTAGTCTCTAAATACGTAATAACATAAGTTTTTGAAGAGACTATCTCACCTAAGACTAGAGACTATCTTCGAGGATGTGCTCTGTGAAGAGACTTTTAAAAAAGTGGTTTTCGGAGACTAAAGAGGCGTCCAAACGCACAGTTTTTTACTCAATTTTGCCTGCGCAAATCAGATTTGCGCATGCAAAACTGAGCGTCTGGACAAGTCACAGTTCGTTTGCACAGGCAAAAGTGCGGCTTGTGCGATTTCAGATCGTGTCTGAAAAATAACTGTGGTACGTGCATGCAAATCGTAGCGTGTGGACGAAAACTCATTATTTTACACAGTTTTCATGCAATTGCGAAAGGCACGAAAATGTCTTCAAGAGACTTTTTAGAGGAGTTAAGCTTAAACTATTCATTATTAAAAGTTCTAAGCACAATATCTTGACATTAAGAAGTTCCAAAGAAAACTGTGTAAAAATATGGAAAAGACGGTATCGTGTGGACACAAAATTTGCGCAGGCTTTTCGACAGAAAAACTGCGCAAACTACGACTGTGCAAAAAGACTGAGCGTTTTGGACCGTACTTTTCTTTTTTTTTGATTGATTGATTGATTGAAATCATATATCTGTTCCCAAACATACTATTTAATTTCATGTTTCTGAAGATAAATCTCTTCTTCAACAAGAAAGATTATCATGTAATCAAGAATTTAAATCATAATACTGATATAAATGATTAAAGATATGCTTCTAGGTACTTAAAATTCTTGCCATAAGATCTAAATGTAATTTACTTATGTTCAATAAAACTATTTTTCCAGTTCTCCTATCTTATAATAGTTATTTATATCTTTGATAATACCAAAGATAATAGAATGCACAGAAGATATAGCTAACTATGTATATAATATAATTACGGAGGAATGAAATAAAGATTATCACCAAAAATCAATGAAATTCGATTACAAGGGCCTTGTATTTGGTTTCTCGACTCAATTGATCGGATCGGAAAAAACTCTTTGTCTAGAGCAGTGTTTCTCAACGTGAAGCCCACGCCCCACAGGGGGGCAATTTGATTGTTAAGGGTGGCAATTCGAAAATGGACATGACACAAGTTTAACCCTTTCGCTCCGGGCCATTTAAATGCAATGTTAGATTTCGGTGCCAAATTTAGTTTCTTAAGTGAACAATTCAATTTTTTAATATTAAAAATTATATATGTTACATAGCGGGGGGGGGGGGAGGGGCATAAGAATTTTAGAAAGGCTAAGGTGGGGCATGGCACAAAAAAGGTTGGGAAACACTGGTCTAGAGAGAATAGAAGACGAAAGACTTTTTGTCGATCCGTTAAATTTTACGGAATTATCACAAAATTCCATCACATCAAAGCTATTAACTGAATATCTCATATAATGCTTTTCGTCCATTTTCCACAAAAGTCGTCCTGCATTCGGTTCTTCAAAACAGAGCTTTACTTAATATCCTGAATTTTCTGATAATTTAAAGCAATTAGAAATTTCTTTTGAAAATTACTTCGAAACGAAATTTTTAACTTGATATTTTTCCTCCTTATTGATATTTTGTGCAAACACTTGCATCCTGATGCATAGCCCGATTTTCCCGATTTAACCGATCCCGAGTTCTTCAAATACTTGTGATTAAGAAGGAAGCAATTTGAGGAACGAAATGAGTGAGCTTAGTTCGTGTCGCTGACCAGGCGACATAGTTTCATAGCTTCGCTGAAATGTGCGACGACCTATGCAAATGTTGAATTTTTCACTTTCGACGAGAAACTTAGCTCACGTAATTTAGCTCGCTTAGATCAAATGTGCGGCAGGCCTTAATCTTGTGCAGGCTAATCATTGTATTAATATTTTAAATTAGCATATTAAAGAATTATGAAGTCATAAGTAAGAATAATAATCGGTTTTTTATCTGAATCATAACCGAAACGAAAAGGAAAGATAAAAAACCGAAACGAAAACCGAAATGAAATGCATTTTGTTACGAAATTTTGATTATGATGAAATGGCATCCCATCGAAATTTAGCCTTATTATATATTATTGAAATATAATTTCATTAATTTTTTCACTGTTCAGTATTTTTATTAAAAATAAAAAATTCGTTGTGGTTACCTGAACTGAATTAAAAATAAATCTATTTTTGATTATAAAATAATGTTCCTTTTTTGTTTTAAAAAATAGTTTATTTAAAAAAGAAAGAAAATTGAAATGTAATTTCGTTTGAATTTAATAAATTTAGAACTTGCGCTATTAGAGATTTTGGTTTTATTTCCAGCTTTAGCTGTCGTTTTTTTTTTTGAGAATGCTATCTGCGCTTACCATTCATTTTATTTAGCGCCGGATAATATCAGGTGCTAAATTAGCGATGGATAGTAGACTTGTACCAAGTACGTACTATCTACCAAATGGTAGATGGCGCAAATCAAAACTTTGTTCTTTCTTTTGTTTCGTCAATTAATATCAGTAGTACCAACATCCGAAATTAAATGTTATAAGAACAATGATAGAATTCCCAATAAAACACAGGTTTTATTGTAAAAAAAAAATAAAATGATTCAAATATTTCCACCTGGTAAGAAGCAGTTACGATTTTGAATTCGTGATCCATGATCTTACTACGAAAATGAAGAAAAATCTGGCAAAGGTCTTTAATTAACGTTGATCCAGGACCCGGAATAATAGTTATTTCTCTTTTACCCCTCGCAAGGAAAAACATTTTGCGTGTTTGGTAGAAACGCGGCTTTTAGATGGCATAAGTTTATATTAGGAGAAGTCATATGATTTAAAGGATTTTTCATCAAAAACAACATAGCTATTTTAAATGAAAACTGTATTTTATTTTAATCCAAATATTTCCCGTCACTAACCATGACTTTTGTCCATCTTTTAGACAGGCCTAGCGTCGCCACGCTAAAAAATCGTAGACACAGTAAAGTTACCGTGTCTACGAATCGATTCTCCTCGTTTTTCCTTCAAAGCGCGGTTCAGTTGTTGTCTGTAACGATAACCATACACGACTGTTTCACTCATTTTCAAAAGTTTATGCTTTCTGGGCCCATCAAATACCTTCCTTCCATGGATATTCGGCTTTACAGTCTGATGGCTGAACGGGATTGCTCCAAGGTTTGGAACTGTCATCAGTGTAAACAATATTGTTTTTTATTCGATTGAAAATGGAAATTTTATTTTTTTGTTTTAATGAAAAGAAAAAAGCTACGGCAAGTTATCGTTTGTTTGTAAAAACTTACGGTGAACAGCTAAAGCTAAGCTAAAGCAATTGTGGAAAATGATTTAAACAATTTAGACAAGGTACTTTTGATGTTGATGTTGCAAGAATTATTGACTTTAAATTTCTTGTGAAATTTGAAAGGTACGCTGCCCGACAAAAAGATATCACAAGTTCTTGTTATTTTCATGCAATTAGTAATTCAGGTAAGCAAATTTTCGTCCAAGAATTTTAGAGGGATCTTCTTTTTTTTTTTTTTTTTAATGTTGAAGGATTCCTGGAAAGACGAAAAATGGGAGTTTTCAGTTTTATGATGCGATAAAATGATAGCACATGTTGTTAAGTTAAGTAATTAAACAGAACGAAAGTATTTAAAGTGAATAATATTCAAAAATTCAAAATGGGAAAACCAAAACGACTCAATACTACTGAAATTGGGATAATATTGCCTATTCCAGACTGAATATCTATTCGACATTCTTACGGAATCTCGACATTCATTCCGTCGGAATTTTGTTATTCCAAATTTCGTAGGAATCGATAAATTGTGTTCAAAAAGTAAGGTGAATTTTGTTTTAAAATTAACAATTTTTATTTATTCTTCCAAATCGATTTCGTCCCCCTCAAAATAATCCCCCCCAGCTACAATACACTTATGCCAACGTTTTTTCCAATCTTTGAAGCATGCTAAAAAGTGGTCCTCAGATATAGTCTTCAAAGCGCGTAGCGATTCATGTTTGATCTCTTCAATCGACTCAAAACGATTTCCCCAGAGTGGTCTCTTGTGCTTTGGGAACAGCCAGAAGTCACACGGTTCTAAATCAGGCGAATACGGTTGTTGTGGAGCGATATGAGTGGAGTTTTTGGCGAGAAACTCACGCTCTTTTTCGAAAAAATTGATAAATTTTGTCACCAAACGCGATTTGACTCATCTGAGGCACAAATGATCCTTCAAAATTGCTTGCACTGATCCCCAATTGATATTGCAAGCATGTCGGCAAGGTCTCGAATTGTTAATCGACGATTTTCGAGCACCAATTCTTTGATTTTCTTGATGTGTTGCTCATCAATTGACATCGATGGTCGTCCAGAGCGTTCCAAGTCATCAACATGTTCTCTGCCTTCTTTGAAGTCTTTGTACCACTTGTAAACATTTTTCTGTGACATAGTCTCGTCACCGAAGGCTTTTTGTATACGATACGTTACGTTTCAGCGGCGGAAATTTCATTCCGCAAGCAAAATTTAATAGCACTTCTTCGCTCAACAAAATTCGACATCGTAAAAATCGCCAAATTCACTTTTCTTTGTTCACAAAACCAAGCGTAAACTAAAAACTAATGATGATATTGACGTGTAATTTGTCACAGATGTCACTAACAGTCCTACCAACTTGAAAAAAAATTCATTTGTCCGATTTGGTTAACGCGGGAAGTTTAAATTAAAAATTCACCTTACTTTTTCAACACATTCATAAATTATTGGTCCCTTTTCAACCAGGGCAGTCTTTTTTAAAAGGACTCATTGCATTTAGCTCGTTAGCAACTATCTCCCAAAAATTAACAACTTCCCTTTTCAAATGTTTGTAAATTCTTGTTCAATACTTTGATATTCTCGTCAAGCAATTCAATCATGCTTTTGTATTACTTTTTATTTGTTGAATTCAATGACCTACGTTTTAATAACATTCAAAAAATTAAAATTTACTGAAATTAAACTAAATTAATAGAAAAACTCACAATTCAAAAATTCCTACAAAATATTTCTGTCGGAGAAAAAAAACGTTAATCTTTTGAATAACAAAATTCCGACGGAACGAATTTCGAAATTCCGTAGGAAGTCTAGAATAGGCACTATTAATACAATAATAATCATTTCCAAAGCTGTAGGATAAGAAGCTCTACTCATTATAAATGCAATAGAAACTTTTGTCGCATCACAAAACTGAAAATATCCTTTTCCAGGAATCGTCCAACATAAACAAAACAATGATCCCTCATAAAATTCTTGGAAGAAAATGCTTAATCTGTTTTACTAATTTCCCAAAAACTAACAAGGTTTTTAAGGCGTGCCATATTTTTGTCGGGCACAGAATTCAGGTGTAATAAACCTTTTTTTGTTTACAATAAATACCTCTAAATATATACAAACTTGGAGTAATAAAATCTTACCATTTCGTAATAAAACTGGAATACAAATTTCTGTTCCGAAAGTATCCTTTTATGATCGATTATAAAGTCGAAACTATGTCTAATAAATTAAGTTAAAATCCTAAAAAAAGAGGCGGTTATTATGTATAAAAATAGTAAAACCCCTGGATTCATTTTACCAGGTATAATGGGCCTTTCGTGTATTTTATCCTCCTCCATTTTATGTTTTGTTTATTTGTTTATGAGTCAAAATTTGTTCAATATTTTGATTATCTTAACGGAAAACTGATTAATTGTTTGATTTAAGAGAAACAAAGCAGAATAAATTTGAAGAGAGAAATCCTTACTTTTTTTTTGTTACGTTGCTTTGTTAAATTTTTTTCTGTTATTGTCAGTGTTGGTACGAATTGCATACGATTTTTAAAAGAATATAACCTCTTTTGTTTTTATTACGCTTTTCTTTTTCTTTTATATAAAAATTTACTTCTCTTCTTAATCGTTATTTTTAGAGCAAAAATTTTGACGCTGGACTTTTATAATAGAAAGCAATTAATCAGTTTAAAACTAACAATTCATCAATTAATTACTTACCTCAGAAACCAATTAATCAACCATGCCCTAATAGATTTCCCAAAAACTGATATCCACTGGATAATATCGAATTAAAGAAAATATGAGCTCACTGTAAAAGCGAGTCATAAAAAACACGAGTCAGTTCCACATCTTATCATCATATGAATTGGATACCAGCATCCGCTTATTGTCATGTAGGCAAATGAGGTATTTACCTAGATTACCCAATTTCGGAGATGAATTTCTAGGAAATAAAACTTAGTTTAAAACAAATTGTAGTTCGTTTTTTGGCATTTTCAAATTCCGCATAAGATTCACTGTTGAAAGAAAAAAATAGGGGTCTTAAATACAAAAATTGTTTAGGGCCTCACCGCTATTGGACACCAAGCATTTCTAGCATTGTTTTGTCCAGTAACTGTGGCCGAACTTTGACATTATTTATGCATAGAAACAAAAAACATGTTAGGGATAAAAAATTGAGACATTTTATATTAGTCATACTTTACTATTAATCAAAATCTATCGATCTGTTTGTCTGTTTACGTATATCGGCTCACATCGGACGATTTGGATGATGATCGTATCATATGATTAAAAGTACACATTTGTCAAAATACACATACAAAATGTTTTCGCAAGCACATTTTTTATCCATCTCTTGCGCTGTATAAGCCTAAGTGAAATTGAGCGCTGTATCAACGAAATTCACCCACTTTTATGCAAAACGGTCATGGAAAATTTCAACAAAGCCGTGGTGGCCATTTACCCGATATGTTACTCCATACATAACTCAATACTGTATACTTTATGAATCAATAAAATATTTACAATATTTAATTATAAATCTGTGTTTTCTATCAAAATTACTTCTTGCGTGAATTTTGGAACATTTTTTTATAAAGAAAATATTGAAAAAAAAGATAAAACAAAACAAAAAATGTTGTTTACCCGATGGCTTTTCCAATAACGCATTTAATCATTGAATCTAAATTTTTAATCCTCAAGGAGCATATAGAATCTAGAGATTCCGAACAAACTCGGAGAATTTGCTAGCCTCCTTAAAATAACAAATCGTGAAGTAGAATTGCCATGGCGACAATAAGTTAACTTATTTGTCCTTAATTTTGTATGAGATTTAACTTTTTGTTGGGTTGTTTTTCTCTAATATTTTCTCGATATTTTAAAAACTTATTGAATTTACTCATAGAAATCAAATATTCAAGTAAATTCTGAACAATTAATTTGAAATTAAATTTTATTGTAAACGTAACGCGTGACCAAAACCAATTGAATTGACTGCAAAACAGTTCTGTAGAAAATTATTGTGGCGTACTTAAAACCCACTTTAGTTATAATTTTATTTTAGCATCTAAGTTTGCTTGCACTTGTTAGTTTTTAATTTTATTAAAATAATTATATCGAGTACGTTATTAGTTTTTCTAGATGTAATTATTTTAATAATATATTCATTAATTAAGAGGATTATATAACGAAGACATACAAAAATATTATTCATTTTAAATATATCCTCCTCAATTATCAATTATAGAAAAAGTCTTGAGAACATAAAAATAGTGTATTTTTCTATTAAAAAACCTAAATTTTCAAATTTATTCCAGGTCACGTGTGACGTATATATGTAAATATATCATTTGTATGCATCTATTAAAGAAAAACAAACACAACACCTTTAAATAAGAGCATGCGTAATATTCAGGTACTTTTTGCAATATACCCTCCCGCCACTATTCCTCCTTCTTCGATTTCCAATATTTTTACCTTGCATAATTTTATCCTTTATAAGACCGAAACATTCAAACCAAATCAGTCTCCCAGAAATAGTCAGCCAAGTAAAATTATTCAAATAGAAATATTTTCTTAAAAAAGTAAAAATATATAAAGTTAAATAAAATTTAAAAGAAGTGTAATATGTCGACTGCTGCTGCCGCTAATACAATTATGGAAGGAGAATATCCGAATAAAAAAATAGCACCAGTAAATGAGGAACGTGTGAGGACCACAAGTCAAGATTCGAAACTAGAAAGTAGCAAACGAAAGCGGGAAACATCACCAAGTTTGCAATTTAAACGGCTACCGTATGAAGCCGAAAAAGCTGAAGAGAGATTTCCCAGCAAAACGCTCATTGGTATTTTAACCATAGTTTCTTAATATAAGTTGATGTAAATTAAAATAATTAAATAAATAAATATTAATTAATTATAAATTAAGTAAAAATAATGACCAACAGATGGCCAAATGTTTGTTAAAATTTGGCATTACTATTTTTAGCAATAAGTATTTTTTTTATAATTAAAATTTATAAAATAAAAAATTGAATTATATAAAAAACGTTGTTTCTTTGTTCATTTGTCTATTTCCATTGAAATCTTTGACCGAATTCGATGCTTTTCATTCAAAATTAGTCGATAAAATTTTATTCGCATACGAAATTGTGATTTCTTTCAAACAAAACAAAATTAAAAGTTCTTAAAATGTGAAATTGAGTGTTTTCCTATTTTTTGGGTGATGTTCTTTTTTTCTAAATCGCGAAATTACTGTTTCTGAAGCGTCGAAACTATTGTTTGCAAGTTTTGTTTGATAAAGTATATCAGAGCAGACTCGGGAAACATATTTTATGTGTAGAATACACAAATGTTTTGTAAATTAGTGTTGTCGCTATTATTGAATTTCGTAAAAAATTTAATCACATTTGTGTTCGGCCTTAACGTACAAACTGTGGAAATTTCATAAAAATTGGACACGGAGTTTCAGTTGCACAGCGAATGAACAAATAGTCTATATTTGGACAAAAAGTTCTCTCAGATAGTGTTGTCATATTCGAATGTCGCTTAAAAACAGTTCCAAGTTATTGTCAAATACATAAACTCTACGAATTTTGTCGAAATCCGCCAAACGGTCTGTACCTTATTTCTATGATGAAGGTCCTAGCTCTTTTGAAATTATTGATTTCTTGTTTTTTAAATTAAGTCATCTAGCTCTAACGTCATTTGTCGCTTTCTTTTTCTTTAATTAAGCAAATGTCGGTAGCAAGAGATCTTGTTTTAGCATCACTTTCAAAATCTGAATCATTTGCTACAATTTGATCAACGATTTCAGTTATCAAACATTTACTAAGGAAATCTCTAGCAAGTTCTTTGGGTTCTCCGTTTTCCGAATCACTATTTTCAAAATCTCCATGAATTCCTTGTTCCGTCTTGTTCTCGAAGATCGTCGTCGGTAAGATTCTCATCTTCTCTCTGCAACAACAACTCCCCAATATACTGCTCATCAACATCTCTATAGTCCTGCCGTGTATCGATTGGATTGACAAAATTGGCTAACAATAGGCTCTTATCGTTTACAATTCTTGGATATCTCGGGCCATACCTTCTTTAACACTCCGTGTTCATTAATAAAAATTCGCAATAATTTGAATTAGTGTAAATTTTTAGTTTTTGTTTTTAGGCTTCCAGCAAAGATCATGTTCTATCGAATCATCATTTATCGAGAAAGCGTTAAACGAAGTCTTACTAAAATTATGAAAATAAAAATCGTATACATCCCCTTAAAAAAGTATCCGGAATTGTTCATTTAAAAATCTCACGTAAAAAATATGAAAAAATGTATTTTGCAGTTAAATTGGTAGAAGTTGTTAGAGACATGCTTCAAAAAAACCGATTTGGAACCTACATTCATGAAACTCATCATAAGAGGTGACGAGACGTGAGCTTATGAGTTTGACATGTTTAAAAGTCAACGAACTTGGGAATGGCATTTCGATAACCGAAAAAAAAAAAAACACATCAACGTCACTCGAAAATCTTTAGTGTTGATTGTTTCTTTGACTGCCATGGTTTTGTCCGCTCGAAATTCTTCACACAGACAGCAAACAGTCAACAAACAATATGATCTGGGCGTTATGAATCGTTTCAGAGAGAGAATGTTCCCCGGAAAAGGCGAGATTCGTGGAAGAACAATTCTTGTATTTTGCACCGATAATGCACCATTTCGCACATCGATGGTTGTACACAAATTTTTGAACCAAAACTCAACAAATGTCATCGATCAAGCACCGTTTTCGACAAATATGGCTCCCTGTGACTTTTTCCTGTCGTCGCCGCTGGTCCATTGAAGTCGTAAAACAAAATTTACCGAAGGTACTAGAGGCTTTAACGGAAAATGCATATAAAAAATGTTTGGACGACATTGGATTAATCATTGGCATACGTGTATCGCATCAATTAGGATTATTTTCAAGGCGACAAAATAAATGTTGATGTTTAATTGAACATATTGTGTTTTATTGACAAATTCCAGATATTTTTTTGACGGAATGTATTTTTTTATTTTATTCCATTTAACATTTATTATTATCGAACAAAAAACTAAATATTCATAAAATATAAAATTTACTAATTCTAAAATATTGAATTTTACAAAATATAGATAAATTAATGATGGACAAAATTGTACATAAATAGTTTAATCTTAAGTTTCCTAAAATATATCGAAAAATGAAGCAAAGAAACAAGCTGAATCCTAACAGTCATAAGCTGCCATAGCCGGAGTGTAATTACAAGAAAAAGAACGCCATGGAAATCTTATAAAAGTAGCACAAAAAAGAATGTCTTATAATTTTCACTACATTTAAGTACATCTTATCTTTTTATTTTTTAAAGCTAGCCATCGATACTTCAACAAGCTTGTCTCTAAACTCTTGGTAGGCATTATGTACGGCGACAGGCGATTATCGCCTATAATCTATTTGAAAGTGATCGCCGCATATTTCAGCATTATAAAAGGCGACTCAAATCTAAAAGTATATGAAAGCGACAGTGTTTTAGCTGTCACCTCAAATTTATCAATATGCGGCGATATCACCAAGCGATAATCGCCTGTCGCCGTACATAATGCCTATCCTTGTCTTTAGCTTAAGTTTGTCAAACCAAACAATCTCTAATCTTAATTCTCTAATTCAAAAAAAACTGCTAAAATGTTTTAACTTTTTTCTAGCCGTCGTGGATTCAAATTTGACAAACTTATTGTGCCTGTGTCTATGACACTAGTATTTAATCAGTGATTTTCAAACCAGAAATGGAATTATGTAATTCGATTCGATTCGTATGGAATTCGACAAGATTCCACCCCAGGATTTCGACCTAAATTCAGTCAAATCTTATGTTAGTAAATGTCAATTGGGAAATGTTTTTGGGTTGATTTTGTTATCACATTTTATCTCCACAGGACAGAACAGAACAGCAGACATAAAATCTGTCTGCTCTGACTTAATTTATATCGTGCGGAGGATGCTACTATTATAATTCTTAGGTTCTTAGGGCGTCGTTTGCGAATAGTAAACCAAATGTAATTTTTCAAAATTGATTCTATCAACTTCACCCCTTATAATTCTCATAGATGGCATTTATTTGAAAAGTCTCGGCCTATAGCCGATCTTTTGATGCCATATGGTAAGAATGGGACAGAAAAGCAATCAGAACTAACAATATTTCAAGCTATTTTCGTTATAACTTTGTTTCCACTCTTCAAAATTTCCTCTAATTTGCAGCCAACCCAGATCCTAATACCATAAGTCTAATTTGCCAATTTTATTCAAATCGGTGTAGTACTTTTTAAAGTACATCAAAAGAGTTCTATGAACAGGCTTATTTTCTCCTAGGATTGATTCTTTCTCCACTATCCTTGGACCCATTTTACTGAAATTTAACATGATATCGTCTATTTATGTAATTAACTAATATAATTAATTTAAACAAAATTGGTTCACAAATTTTCCAATGAATTCCGAAAAACCATATTAAAAAAAATGGCAAAACTTTCCGATTATCCTGGTTTTTGCTTAATAACTGCGTTCCCGTTTGGTCAATTTTGCTAAAATGCAATACCAAATCCAGTTAGGGAATAACCAATTCATATTCCCATATATCAACAAAGGCGGATAACGCGTTTTTGAGTTATCTTGTATACAGACGGAGGGACGGACGGACATGCATGAATCGATATAACTTTTGATTCCCTACACAACCATACGCTTGAGACCTTTCTACGATGATTATTTCGATACGTTACACACTTAGTGACAAAATTAATCTACTCTCTGGTAGTGTACCTACCATTGGTCATAATAATAGATAGCTAAAAAGATGGCGGTTTGAATGCATTTTTACTGAGAAAAACCATACATCCATTGTATTTAAAAATGGAGGCCGAAAAAAAAATTGGGCATAATTCTATTTCACATTTTCTTCGCCAGTTTTTCTTTGCTGTTCTTTTATACTGAGCCTGTATTTTCCCACCTCCTCCCCCGTAATACTAATGATGATAATAGGTCTGTTTTATTTGCCACTTGATCTGTGGTAGAACAGATTTTTACATTGAAAACAAAAACAACAAAAGAGCAAAACCTAGACTACTTTTAAACCCTGTGTAACTATCACACCCGAAATTAGTTCAGTTTTCTCCCATAAAAAGTGTATTAGCTAAACGTTTCTCATTTAATTACAATATGGTAACAAAGCAGCGCTACAAACATTTGAATTAAAACTTTCTCCTACTCCTGCTCGTTTTATTTGCCACTTACCCTGCTCCAGGGGAGTATGACAAATAAAACAGACCTATAATCATTTTATACTATATATTCGATGCTTTGTTTATTCGTTGCGTTATGAATGACAAATGTGTGATACTCGCCCTAATTATACTCATATCTAAACCCACGACTCCATTGGAATTATTTAAAGACTTGTTTTTAAGTCGGACTGAAAAAAAAAACGTCCAATTTTTAAGAGTCTCCACAAGACATCTTTTCAGTCCGATAGAAAATAAATCTTGAAAAAAAAAATCAATCAATTTTGAACCATAAACGGAGCAAAAGAAAAAAAGACGAAGAAAAGTAAACTGAAAGTGAAAAACGTTGAAAACTTAATTCGTAAAGCCGGAACGAAATATATTCTTGTTTGAGAAGCTCTTTGCTCAGTCATTTTATTTACTATATTCTCTTCCTACATTAATTATCGGGCATCATCTACCGAAGGACGACAATGTTAATGGGACTCGAGAGTAAAACCCTTAGAGAACCATTCTGGGTATCGTGACAGGTAAGTGCTCCTTAAACAAACAAATGTGGAAAATAAAGGTGACCGAGAGTCCACCGCGGAGTCTGTCTGGAAGAAAATGAATCAGTAGAACATTTTTTGTGCGAATGCCCGGTTTTTTCTAGAACGAGACTTGCTACACTGGATGCGTGCATCACTGATTAAGGCCTAAGTTATACGACGATCTGTGTAATGAAGGAAATTGTGGAACTAGTGAAAACCGAACGTTTTTCTTTGATTTTCAATGAAAGGTGGTTATATCTCTTTTACGAATATCAGAGAAACTTTCAGTCAGATTTTCGTTCATAGCTAAGTCGTGTAATGGTTTTTTTCATCGAATCCAATTTGATTATTTCTTCCTTTTCCTTTTTTTTTACCGATGAGTCACAAATTTTATCCATTTTTTTTTTTAAATATTATTATTTTCTTATTGGGACGCTGAAGTTTGACGTTAGAATATCAATGAAAAATTCCTGATGAAGGAATCAACTTGGCAGTTCTGCAGTGGAATGAAATGAAATTGAAACGCAGTTCGCAAAACAGCTGATCGATTAAAACATGTTATCGTCATTCAAATTATA
Source organism: Xylophagus ater (assembly GCA_963422695.1). Classification (NCBI taxonomy): domain Eukaryota; kingdom Metazoa; phylum Arthropoda; class Insecta; order Diptera; family Xylophagidae; genus Xylophagus; species Xylophagus ater. The sequence continues at coordinate 50,393,235 of OY730481.1, read as the reverse complement.
AAAACAATTATAAAAAACAAATTACGTGATATACCTAAGATTTTTTTATTTAAAATCTATTTACTAAACTATTTCTTATGTTTTGCATTATTTTTTTTGTTTTTTAAGAAATAATCTTTGTAATAGGTTAATTTTCCATTGTAAAATTATTTTCTTCATTACAATGATCATCGTATAAGTTAGGCCTAACTTAGGCCTAAGGAGGGATTAGCTAACTTGGATTTAACTACGATGGTGACATTCATTAGAAGAAGTAACCGGTTCGGGGGAAGAAAGCTAGCCTGTCAACCAACAATTATAGGAGAAGGTACAAGTAAGGCATACCGTGCTAAGACTTCTCCAATATAATAAAATACAATATATCATCTATGGCCTTACGTGTAGTCCCTGGTTTGGGCTGATAAACCAGCAATAATTGGCCAACATTATTCGTGTTATTTGTGAACTACGGCTGCTATTGATCGAAAATACAAACCAAAATTGGACTAACAATATGCGCTTCGTCCAGAGCAGTCACACTGGCCATATGCCCACAGTCATTTTCAAATAATGGCTACATTTACACCGACAAATTTTTAGGTCACCTAACTAATAGTTAGGTTTGGATCAGACGCGTGTTTACACCGTACTAGACCTAAGTCTAAAACAACGTCATATGTGAACATTTATAGAACTTGGATATCAAGAAATCAGCTGTTATCTGTCAAAAGTACTTAAGTCGATTTAAATTTAAGGTAAGTCTGCAATTTAAGTGACCTAACCTAAGTTACTTTGGGCGTGTTTACACCGTCATATTTAGGTCGACCTAAGTACTTAAGTCTCTTTTTAAGTCTCGGTGTAAACGTAGCCATTGATTAGAAGGAGTAACCGGTTTGGGGGAAGGAAGCTAGCCTGTCAACCAACAATTATAGGAGAAGGTATAGGTAAGGCATACCGTGCTAAGACTTCTCCAATATAATAAAATACAATACAATATAGCATCTACAAATGAAACGAAAACAAAACGTTTTCATCGACGACTGCATAATGTTGCACGTTACAATGATTTTGAAGAAGAAGAAGAAGAAGAAAGAACAACTACGTATTTTAAGTCATACTAGTATTATTACTATTACTATTTTCATTACCATTAATTTGACTATGTTCTAATATTTCGATATTTTGTATTGGTTCAATTTCTGTTTCAGATATTATTTCGGTTAGCCATTGTTCTATTTGTATCGGATGTGT